>JANTPZ010040130.1:0-14939 GCA_025593235.1 Vachellia pachyceras | reverse complement strand
TTTTTCACCGAAATCTCTGCAATCAAGAGGGAACTAAATATTTAATTGGCTTACAAAGAAGAAAACTTTGACCCTCACCCTTGTCTGCTACCAAAAAGAATGGAGTTACTCATAAAAAACCCTACCAGGTTCTTTGCATGTTGAAACTTCTGTAAAATATCTAAATTTTTAAGGAACACAAGAGAAAATTTGAGCTGGGTCCCACCCCTAAATGCCTCCCGAATTTGGCTTAGCTCACAAATTCAAATGAGTTGGTGGTCTCTTTTGTCGTTTCCAGCACTATCTCTCCATTCCCAAAATGCTTTATACAATATTGTGAATGCTTGCCATACTAAACAGAGAATAAAGCAGTAGTCTATCTATTTCATATTCATTTTCAAGCTGACAGGTTGATCAAAGCGCCAATTATACGGATTACGAGATGATTTTTACGGATTTCAAAATGATTTTTACGAATTTTAAAATGGTTTTATCTTGATTTATATACACCGTTGGGGAGAAGTTCTTTTCATGCACACTATATACACCACAACCAAACTATGCAACGCCCATTAAGATAAGAGAGATTTATTGTAAGGTCCCAATGAAGGAAATTATTTATGAAAATATCACAAGAGTTGTCAATGACAGCTACTCCACTTGTCAATGGTACTCCTCGACTTGTCATTGACAACCTCTTGGGACCTTTTCATAAATAACTTCATTTTGTGGGATGTTACAATAAATCTCCCTTAATATAATTGTCATTCCCCAAACTAGCCCTATTCGCTTGTTTCAGTGTTTCTGATCTTCAACTACGTACGTATGTGTCTCTGTCGTCTGGTGTAGGGATTCTATAGGCCTTTTACCGTGTTTCATCTCTTACTCCATCCCACCCCATCGACTGATTAATAAAACTTGCTAGAGACACGCAAACACAGGCAGAGAGACAAATGCTAACCCACCTGTTTGACTCGGCAGCTTTAGTTTCCTATGTATAAGCCTGAGAACTACGCAAGAGTTAATGATGCTGCGCATTCTATAAGGTCATATTTGCGTGGAAACGTAGAGAATACTGTGTATAGGACCCATTAAATTGTGCACAGCTACTTGTGAATTGGGAATCACTGTCATGTGTACGTAATATATTAAATTCGAGGCATTAAATATGTGCATACTTGATTCTTTCATAGGAATGAGTGAATAAATTAAACTAAATTAATGTATAGCAGGATGTGGTTAGGATGAACCTTGAAGTAGATTAAGTAGTGGATATATATACACATACATACATATATATAAGATCAATGTCTGGTTTCTGGGAGCAGTGAAAAATAAAAATTATGAAATGCAGGTCACGGGAAAACGAACATGGGGCCAAAGTGTCTTATTTTCTCGAGTTTATGATCATCCCGTGTGAAGAATAATCTAGCTGCTAGATCACATGCTGTTATCGTCTGATTACTCAAAAAAAAAAAAGGCCAATCAATTATTTACGATTCAATGAATGCCTTTTAACCAGCACGTGTGAGTTGGATCAGTGTACTGATTAACCTGGTTTAATATATGAACTATATGGCAGGCCCCGCAGAGTCTATCATGCCCTCATCTGAACTGAAAAATTATAACTGTCTTTAAGGCATATCCGGCACAAAATTTGAATACTATCAGCTTTATGTAATTTTACTTGTAATCAATTGGGTTTTATTAACAGAGAATTACTCTGAAGTCATGAGAAAAGAATGTGAATATATACGAAAAACTCCTGTAACAAATAACATACAATGATAGGTACGAGTTTTCGTGCGGAAAATTATGAAAAATCCTCAAAGGCTAGAGTTTTACAGTAATTCTCCCTTTTATTCTTTGTGATATTCTCTTAGCCAGAAGCTAAAATATTGAGCAGGCATAATTCCCCTTTTTGGATAGGTGACACGAACGAGCTCAGTTAAAGTGACTAAAGTATTTTCCTTCTAAAAACTAGTGGATCGAGGTCAACTCAGCTACCACGTGAACAAACGTTGGGCCCATTTGCTTTTACTACTGTGGAATCAACCAGCTTTTATAACGTGGAATTTCAGTGGCAGATGTGAACAGCAATGAGTAACATAGAGGAACCAGATCGCACAATAATAAACAGTTTACCTGAAAGCCAGAAAAACACAGAATTAACGTTGTACACTTGAACATTTCTAAGGTATTTATTTCTTTAATAATCCGACAGATGTTTTTAATGAACATGTCAACAGATTGTTTTACATTAAGATTGAAAAAGATGCAGGATGGTTATTTTTCTGGATGGTTATCACTAAAACTTGAAAGGTTAATGTAGTCAATGAATAATAAAAAAGGGAGAGGGATATTGGGCAAAAAAAAGGGAGAGGGATAGATAGGTAAACCTTTTTCCATTATTAGCGAGGCATTCAACTTTGAATTTTCCTCTAATAATCTCCTGGCTTCTCTACCTTTGTAAACCAGAGGCTGTTCTACGTATCAAAATGATTAGACACCAAAGCTAATCATTCGCTGCACCAAATTTTTCAAAAAGTTATCGAATGATGGTGTTGCAAACATTCTGATGCCAGAATGACTTGCTCCGAAAGTTCTTAATTATTGTAATAAAAACTAATTATCCTAAATAGTTGATCTATGGTTGTATTGTATAACCATACGCTTTCCCAAACACTGTCAATTTTATATTGTTGAACGCATGTGCTTCTCAAACACTGTCAATTTTATATACACTTCTATTTCTTCGCACAGTTTTTATTCTGTTGTACATATAACTGCATGACAGGTGCACGATTGATTTGGCTGCCAATTTTTGTTAAAAAAATGGTGGATTTGTATGCTTAAATAAAAGAAGTGGACTGTCTCATGCTGTTAACGCACACACAAACTATGATGAGTTTATGTCCCTGCAAACAAGATTTTTAGCTGCCATTTTTATAATTTCTATAATCAATAATGCAGACGGACAGTGTGTATATACTCTGTCACATACAAAATACTGCAAATATAATCCGCTCTTCACGTAGCGGTTGAAGAAAACTTCTTTACTATGCAGTGTCTGGGATGGGCTGTAAAATAAATAAAGAGAAAAACGAATATAGCGGGTTGGATGAACAGAAGCAGGAAATATTGCGTAATGATGATGCTCGCAGTTGTAAGACTGACAAAACAACGGAGTCCGTTTGGGAACCAGTGTAGAATTGTTTTTAAGTAACTCGAGATAAATATGTGGAGCAGATTATGAACGGATTTTTACTTTTCTAAACGGAGTGTCCAACAAACCACACGCGGGCAAGTTAATTTGAAGCAGGGAAGAGGCAATGTGGAACTTCTAGTTTTAACTCTTTTCGTAAATTATCATAAATCAATGATGAATATTAATAGGTAAAGAAGAGGTGAAAATCTGAAGGAGGGAGGGGGTGGGGGAGAGAGGTAGAGGACAAAGTAAAATGAGCAGAAAAGAGCACGAGGAGCAGAGGGTCAAAATGATATATATGTGGCTGAAAATGAATGGCGAGTTTATAAATTGCTGGTGGTAGGTGGTATCATGAAACCGCGGCAGTTTCCTGCAATGCCCCCCGACACCAATAAGTGGTTTTGTTAAAACCAGATTTTGCCTCTCTCGTTCTCTGGCTCTTAATTCAGCTTTTCTTTCTCAGCACACAATAATAATATCTCACTTTCGCGCCAAAACCACCAAGTCTCCTCCTTCTCCTTGCTTTGTCAGCTAGCGAGGGTACCTATATATAAGGTAGGTGTCGTCGTTTTGCAGAAATGGTAGATGGGTTGGGATTGTGTACGTGTGTTGAGCTATGCGTATATATTATACATTACCCCCGGCAAGTGCAATAAGATGAGACATGTGAACAAATAATAATTTGGTTTCCTTGTACTGTGTCGTGTGAGGTAGTAATACTTGAAGTGAGTGAGTACTGCAGGTAATGGAGAGAGGAAGGGAGGGGGGTCACGAGTGAGAGATGTATAAAAGGGAAAGGGATGGAGAAGGAGCCACCAAACCCCACCACCACGGAATCACAGATGCACTAAACTCGTGGGTGTTTGGATTAATTGGATCATGAAAAGTCGTGCAATGTAGGGCGTGTTTGTATTAACGGTAACATTTACTTTTTTTAAAAAATAATTTACCATTTATAAAGTAAGCATATGAAATAAATTTTGTTTCTATTGTCCTGTGGTAAACAGGGTTATTAGTGTGAGTGGGATAGGTGAATATCATTTGTGTTTTAATCTTCCTTACAAGCCTTCACTTTTGTGCTTCGTCTTTTATATTGTGTTTCGTGATCAATATATATGTGTGCTTGTTTAGAAAAGATTATTTACTCCATAAAAGTACGTTTAACAGTGTTTTTTGTAAAATAAGATAATCTCCTCCACATATTTACCTTGACTTACGTAAAAATACTTCTCTACCGCGTTCCCAGGGGTTGTATGTATATATATATATATAGAGCCAACCACTGCTTGTACCTACGTGCTCCGAACCTGTTCTTGCCAGCCGCTTACAGACTTGTTATGCTCCGAACCAAGTTTTATTGAACCATTGGTTACTACTTACTTGGTGCCACTTATTTGGACACGACTTTAAATCTTCACTTTTATTAGGTTGAAATTTGTGTTCACACAAAATACATTAATAATACAAAATCACAACCATTTATATTCACTCACAGAGTTTATTCATGAAAACAGCTTTGGATTCCATGCAAAGGAATTGACGAGAATTCCTTTCCCACGTTGAAATTAAAAAACCGGAGTACGCAATTCCTTGTCACTAACGATATTTCTGTTATCAAATCAGTGGTGTTTCAAGAATTGCCTTTTATCAGCGTTCTTAATAAACTAACTGGTAGTACATGTCAGGAAAATACATAATATTAAAAACTCATTGTTGAGTTCATGGCGGGTTTAGTGAACGCATGGCAACAACATGAACAGATAAAATTGGGACGAAAATGGTAAAAAAAGGAACTTCCATTAGACTGATGACAGTTCCTGTAATTCTCCAAAAGGGCTAAATTTATTTACGCAAGTTTATTGACAACTTGATTATTATTGGAGTATTTCTTGGCCTTGCTCCCTAACCGCGTCGATCGTTTGTGAGTCTACATCTTAATTAAGCATCACTGTCAATGGAGGCAGACTTGACATGTGCGTTGCATCGCATTCGCCTATTCTTTTAATCTGCTTTTCGCTTTTACTTCATCCACTCAAGTTATATATATATATATCTCGTTGAAGTGGCTGGAAATTCATGCATTGATAACTATTCTGCATACATATGATCAGCATTTAATTACATCCAACTTGTACTCTAATAATTTGATCGATGGTTTTAAATAGGAGTATTACTATTGATTAAATTCATATACTCCAACCCTCCATTTTGTATACCCACTTGTCGTTTGATTGGTTTTAGATACATAGGAAAACGAATCAATGGGAGGAGCATTTGCGTTTAGTAGCATTTTATACATTCTGGACGGATTAAAGAAACTATAATGGTCACAGAAACCCAATAATTACTTTTAACTGGAGGCTTTATCAAACAATATAATTCTACCGGCAAGTATCCAACACTCACCCTGATTAATTAATGCGAGGCACTTCCTATATACTAAAATGACAGTTCAACGTTAAAATTGTGCGCACAAAATCACCTTATTTTTGTAGAAATTTTTGATTATACGCAGATAAGTTTTCATAAAGAAATCGCCGTCAAAATACCATATAGATTATAGAGCGATCACATTGCCTTGATCTATCGACTTTGTTTTTTAACCACCGTCCATGAATTTAAATTCAAGACAATAATCAATGTGTCTGTGGTACATCGATCCTTAAATAACTGCCTGATCTGTATGTCAACGAGTTAGACTTTATGGGATTGTACCAGGGATTGAAACTTATGATACTCTACATACATAGGTTTTGAATTATGCATTAGTTGAGACTGTCCCTATCTCAACTAAGTTTATTATTCCCCATACATGATTGAGTCATATAAAAAACTTCATTATCTTTCTTCTAGATTGATTGAATTTCAGTTGCTCAAGGAAATATAGCTCCAGAAAACACACACACAGATGATTTTTTAAATTCATTATTGCCTTATTTATCATGCCCTAGCCAGCGAGTAAATATATATATAACACAGAATTTCAATCCTCTCCACTTTCCAATATTCCTCTTTATTTTCACGTTTTCATTTTTCAGTATTTCATCCAATGCATTATTTTTTTCCCTTTGAGGTTGATGTGAGAATTGTTGGTGAGTTATCCTGAGAAAATTCTTTTGAATCAAATAACCCGCGTGCCCTAGAAAATTCTTGTGAAAATTCTGTTGGAGTGCGTAGTTACTGTGTGCAGTCGCGTGTTGTTTGAGAATCAAATAACCCGCGTGCCCTAGATTTCTTGCCTCGACATTGGAGGTCTTGCTTTGTATAGTTCGATGTAGATTTTATTCAAGTGGGTTATAACGACCCAATTGTTTATTTTGTTTGTAATACCTTGCGATCTTAAGCAGCAAAGGACGAATTGAATATATAAATCTTTTCTCACATGTGATTTCTATATATAAGTCATATATGCTGAAAAAACAAAGAAAATACCAGAACTTTTTTCCCTAGTGGTCCTTAAACAGCACGATTATCGAATTGATTAATAAAGCATTGCGATATCTGTTATCAAATTTGGGTTCTGTTTCATGATTCTCACGAAAACCCGATCGAAGATTTTGTAAGAATACGGTCTTATATATATATATATATGTATGTATATGTATATCAGCGACTAGGGACTTCTTCTCTACCTACCTGTGAGTTTTGATCGATCTTTTTCCATGGTTTCAAAGTATATATGTTTATGAACGTTCCGTTTGTAGGGTGGTCGCACTACAGTGTAATCTAACCTTTGTCGTTTTAAAGATAGCAGACAAATATATACACATATATAGGAAACATGTTATATATATGAAGTATATATTGTTGCACCCACATTGATAATTCAATTTCAAATACGTTCAACAATATTTTTCTGTAAAACGAGACAATCCCCTCCATATATTTACCTCGGTTTGTGTAAAAGTACTCCTGTAATACTTTCCCAAACGGAACTATTAATTATTTAAACCACACATAACAGTGAGCAAAGCTCTTATTTATGTATGCTCGCGGGCGCAGATTAACACATCCCCACACATTAAGCAGCTACGCTTTTCTCATGTTCATGGAAGAAACAAAAACCTTGGAATGAGTCACACATACGTCCAAATGCCTACTTTCTACATTTGAAGAAGTTAGTGTCCTGTGTGTGTATGAATTTTTTGCAAATAAAACAAACCAATGCGAAAAAGTCCAACTAGGATTTTGCATTGAGATATTTTAATATGCGATGATGAAATCTGTAATCCTCACCATATCTTCCCCAGAAGGATATTACAACTGGCTTATACATGATTGGGGCGCAAAAACATTGAATTTGGTAAATTTCGGTTAAAATGTGGCAACACCCAGCTAGCGACTCATTAAATTGTCTTTTCTCGCCATGTTAGTTTAAGGTTGCATTGATCAAAACCAATTTTAAGTCAAATTTTTGTGGGGGCACACTCTGAAAAACAAAATCAGAAAAATCAATCGAGATTTCTGATTTGGACTGAGAATCCAGTTCTCTCTCTATATATATAATCAATTATAGACAGATTAAATTATCTAATTCAACTTGTTTATTCGTTTCTCTGACCAAATTATTATGTGACTGCTAACTGACAACTTTGTTCAATTCGGCCATTAATTACAGGCAATCTCAGCTATGGCTTGCTTGCAGAGTTCTCCAAACCATGGCTATATATTACTTACTATCATTAATTAAACCACACTGTACATGGTCACAATTATCTGCATGAGTACTACACAGCTGGATTATCTGCAGCTAGTTAAATTCAACATTCATGTTAACCTATTATTGGTTTAGCTAGGTTGTTTGCACGTAAAATTTTAAATATAGTTTCATTGACCAACTCGTACGCAGTTGAGTGATGAGAAGTGTTGAATGATACTATCATAGGCATCATGTTGGCTAGATGTCAACCAGTTCCAGAATTTTTCAAACTTTTCCAGAAACGACAACTTCTGTGCAAGCGAAAGTTAAACGAGCTGAAACAGACTGCCAAATAACCTTCTTCGGTGTGAACATGTATTATATTGATTTTCCTTGTCATTTCATTACCCTGAAGATGTTATCATGTGATTGCATGTATTGTTTTGTGGAAAGTGAAGGTTCATGCGGGCGTATGTAGCTAAATATATACGTGTGAGATGAGCAATTTAATTTAAGGGAGGAGGAGTTGAGAATAACTAATAGTGAACAGTACGTACTGGGGACATGGATTTGGTGGGCTTTGATTTGAATTTGGAATATTTGAGATGTGCAAGCAAGTGATAATCCAGCTGGATGATCGTCATTAAAACGAACTTTGAGAATAATTAGAGTTCAATATTATATTTTTCTTTATAAAAAATAAAAATATATTATATTAAAAAAAACTGATTAAGCAAGCTGGCTAAAGGTTACAGTACCGTCCAACCCATTTTCACACCTCTGCAGGTAATTCTCAGACATGCATGTATGAATAAAATTACGCAGTGAAGCATGAAGGAGCTGATAAAGAGAGAGACGGAGGGAGGGGGGAGAAAAGGCTCTGAACAGATTAAGCGATCCACTTTTATTGGGATCGTAAAAAAGGATAAGTGAGAGCATAGTTAATTACTGCATCCAATCAAGAGGGTAAAAGGTGCTCTTTTGTGTTGCACTTTATATCCTTTCTATTGTTTCCGCATCAGAGCACGTATTTGGCTTTTCTAGGCTACAGGGATTAGTTACCCTTAAAAGTGAAAGCAATATAATATATGGTTTTTTTTTTGGGTGAGTGATTCATTGCTCTTTTCGGGTTAATACCAAATTTCAACCTTCAAAATTCACCCAACTTTAGCTTTAAAACCAAAATTTAGTGAAACTCCAATCATCAAAAGTGTAATGACCCATTTTTTTTATCTGATAGTGATTTATTGATCATACAGCAACAAGATAAAGCTTGTGCGTGCGTGCATGCGATGATTTCACAACATTTTCCACCTCTTTTGATTCTCCGTGCTTTCCGAATTAACGTACGTGCAGTGATTCCCATGGTTATATGACACCATTCACTACAATTCTATCAATATCACTCATTCTCGATCCGTTCCTATTGCAGAAATATGGGCTGTTAGTCAAAAAACAACAAAATTTAAGTGGAAACAAAAAATCTTTTATACCGATGTAGCAGTGGGACACAGCTATCCTCCAATGTATATATATCTCACTCCACTCAGACGGAGAGATATAGATGTCATATCGGTAATGAATGAACACGCACTTCACATGAGTTCAAGTTTTTCACCAACAAATGCGTATCTTTTACGGAGCTTAAGGTAAAATTTAGATTTTAAAGAATATATTTTTGAGAGAATAACTTTTACGGTTTCAGAGATAAAATCTAAGTTTGGGAAGTCATTGACTTTTACAAGAGTTCAATATAAAAAGTAAATAGGAAAAATGAAAGAGAACAAAAGAAAAAAGAGGAAAGATAAAATTTATTATAAGAGAAAGCGTGATTTGATAATAAAATAGTTTTCTCAAAATCTAATTTTTAAATTTAGACTTTACGAGAAAACCTAGGTTTTGAAAAAACAATTAAATATTTGAACAAATCTAAGCAGGCTGGGAGCGAAGTCCATGCCATGGTTGGATGTTTTGGGTCTGTTGCGATGTTCCGAATCCGAGTTGAGATCTCTTTTTTGTAATGGGCTACTTACCTTGGATCAACGAAGAAATAAGAGGCCCAAACAAGCCCATCACTGCCAGAAAGTCCATGTAACCCAATACGTACTAAAACATGAATGATCCCGCCCCTTCCTTTTCATGTATTAAAAATTCTTATAGGGATCACCTGTTCCTGGGACTCAATAAACTCCAACTGTATATGTAAAATATTCATCAGTACATGATGTTTTAAATGATGGAAATTCATAATTTTGTTAGACTACCATCAAGGATATAAAGCCCTTGCGAGAAGATTCGATTGGAGAATTAGAACAAGTGGATGAATTTACATAGTAAAGTAATATAAACTAATGACTAACTTAAATCTCTCAAAATTAAAAAATAAAGGTGAATTTTTTTTTGCTACACAACTTTTAGGAAAGGGGTTGGAGTCACCCATGATCCAAGGGTATGGAACCTACCTCATGATCCACTGGGACTTATCCCTGCGGGTACTGGAGCATGTCAAGCAAGCCCAATGAAGGTGAATATTATTTAAAGGTGGATGTTTAAACTCATATATTCATCAGTTGTAAATAAATTTTTTACCAACTGAATTAGGTGTCTCAGTGTTTTTTAAAATGGACTACAGTGCATCGAGCATTATAAAGTATTTTTTTTATGCATTCAACACTCTAAAATATTTTTCCCTATGATGAACACAGTGAAGTATTTTTATGCCTCAATATTAAATACATCAAATAATATTTTAAAGTTTTCGGTGCATCTAAAGAAATAGAGGGTGCTGGATCCAAATAAGAAAATATTTCGGTGCACTTGATCCCCTTTTAAATAATATAAATATACACACACAGTTGGCAAAAAGATAATGTAGATATACATATGGCGACTTCAGCTTCTTGGACTGATCACTTTCTAGAACAGTATCTTAACGCTTCCATTACTCCGCAGTCAGCACCAAAATCCGATGGGGATCCTTGACGATGGCCCAGTCCCCACCAGCTCTGTAAGAAGGTGAAAAAAAAGGGAAAGTTTACTATCGTATATATAATAACTCAATTAATAAATAAAATATTTTAAATATTGGTAAAATTATTATCAGATCTCAACTGTAACTGATTCGGTTGTTGTTGAAGTTTGATGAGGTTGTTAATAACAACTAGATTATCTAATATTGGATCTGATGGTAATTTTACCAATATTTAAAACCTTATATTCGTTAATTCTTTCATATGAGACCTAATTATAAATTTTTTAAAAAAATCACTAACGGATTGACAAGAAAAACAACTTTAGAGTTTGGTTTTAACATGTAAACTTGCGGGTCCAACTTGCGAGCCTGCCAAAACCAGCAAGTATATATTTAGTCCTTTTATTTTAATACCGTTGGTTTATTTTAACAAAAAAGATTGATTCGTTTAATTTAAATATTGATTATGCAATGAAATAATGAAAAAATATGTTTAAATTTTAATTATTTAATATAATCATTTAATATTGGCTTGTTTGGAAAAACCGTTGGAAAAACTGACATAGATTCAGAGGTAAATATGTGAGAGAATTTTGTATCAATAAGAGCATAAATGAATTTTGTTTGTCCAAACGAGCTAACCAGACAAGCCTGTTTTATAATTTAATCACCTTTTATTATTGTTTAATAGCAGAATTACCGTTTAAATATACTAAATTAACATTTTTTATTAAATAAAATTAATAATGTTAAAATAAGAAGACTAAATGTACAATTTTTTTTTTATTTTAAGGGGTAATTATATACTTTAACATTTTTTTCTGCGAATACATTGAAAGATTGGAAAACGACAACTTCAATTCCCAAGGACAAGCAGATGAACAAGAACCTACTCAGCGCAGGTTGCCGCCGCTGATTTAACTGAAACCCCCGATACGTTGCTATTTTGTGTCCGTTTGATAATACGGTAGAAAAGTATTTTTACACAAGTCAAGATAAATATGTGAATAAGATTATCTTATTTTACGAAAAAACGCTGTTGAATGTGCTTTTGGGTATAAGTTAAACGTTACCAAACAAACACTTTATTATATTTTAATCTTTTCTAATTGTTTGCTTGTGCCCTGCATGACTGTATCCGTTGGACCATCCATTTAGGCCTGGACTTTGAAAATAGGTTTGAAGTGTTTTTAGGCTCTGCCTCAATAAAATTGAATATAAATTTGAAAATAAGTTTGAAGTGTTTGGACTAACCCATACTCTGTTATTCTTAAAGAAAACATGAGTGAAATTTTTTGTTATTTGTCACTGAAAAGTTAAAATAACAAAAATTCAAGATAGCCAAACACTTTCGTAGATAGATATCTATTATTAATAAAAATCTGAATTGGATTTCTTGTTATAAAATTTGAAAAAAAAAGATACCACTATAAAAACAATTATTGAATTTAGTATAAATGATCGGTCTCTCATAATATTAACATTGTAAGGTTTAAGTATTCATAGGGAGAGATGCTGGGCAATAAAAAAAATTAGATTTCAGTTACATATGATCCAACCCATTTGAATGGATTTTGTAATACATTCTAATAAAGTTTTTATCTTGTGGATATTTAAATAAAATTGGAAATGAACATTAAAATTTTTAAAAGCTTATTCTAATGAATTATGTGACTCATTTAGGACTTGTTTGGCAACCAATTATAGAACTTAAGTTTGGTTTCAAAACCTAGGTTTTATCTCAAAACAAAGGTTTTGTCCAAGCAAAATTTTTTCCCAAAAGCTATTTTGGTTACAAAACTCAACTTGAAACCTAGGTTTTCTCTTTACTACTTTTTCATCTTTCCTTTTTCCTACTTTTTCTTTCTTTCTCTTTCATACTTTCCTCTTTCCTACCCACTTTTTTGCCTCAGAATCCGTAAAAGCTAATAACTTCCCAAACATAAATCACTTTTCAAAACCTAAATTTTGTTTCGAAATCTGTAAAAGCTATTTTCCAAAATCTATTCTCCACAATCTAGGTTTTGCCTCGAAATCTGTAAAAGTTATTTTCAACTTTATATCCCAACAAACTCTTAAAAGAACTCTACTAATAATAATAAAGCAGAAAATAGCAAAGATTGAGCTTGATTTTGAAAACTTATTTAAATAAATTCTGTAATTTATTCTAATAAAAGTCTCATTTTTCAGTTTGACGCGGGAATCAATGTCATGTTTTTCCTAATTTAAAATTATAGAAATCTAAAATCTTGATTTTTCTATGTACACTTTCAAAAGTCTTTTTTCCCCCTTCCAAAATTTTAATTCCACGTTGAACAAACCAAAGAGTGGGGCCCGCATCATGGAGAGAGTTCCGCGTCACTTTATGGGAACCCCCTAGATCCGGTATGCCGTCACGCCGTTTTTCTTACTCTACACAAACCCTCCGAAGTCCTGCCATGGCCTTCACCTCCCTCTCTACCAGCCCCTAATTCCCAGACACACTTTCTTCAAACCCTTATCCATGGAGAACCATTCCTACTCTTCCTACCCTGATTCCCGCGATTCCTCTCCCAGGGCCCGCGAAATCGAAACCGAGAACCCCTCTTGGGATGAGCCTAACAATAATTCCACCACCAATTACAAAGTCAAGTTCATGTGCAGTTATGGCGGCAAAATCCAGCCCAGGCCTCACGACAGTCAGCTTGCTTACATCGGCGGCGATACCAAGATCTTAGCCGTTGATCGCAACATCAAGTTCTCCTCTCTCATGACCAAGCTCTCTTCCCTCTGCGACGCCGACGTTTGCTTCAAGTACCAACTTCCTGGTGAGGATCTCGATGCTCTGATTTCCGTCACCAACGATGAGGATCTAGAGCACATGATGGTTGAGTACGACCGCCTGTACCGTGCCTCCGCCAAGCCCGCTAGGTTGAGGTTGTTCCTTTTTCCCCTCGCCCCATCGGCCCCGCCCAGTTTTGGGTCGTCCGAATTGAAATCGGAGCGGCAGTGGTTCGTGGATGCTCTCAATTCTGTGCAGATTCAGCCGGTGGATAGTTCCTCGCCGCTGGCTCCGGTCTCGGCTACCAACCCGGATTTTCTGTTTGGGTTGGATAAGGCTTACCCGGGGGTTCCAGCAACGAGATTGCCTGATTCTGCTCCAGTTCCAACGGCGCCGGATGCAGTGGCGAAGGATTTGTCAGTGGGATTAGAATGTGTGTCGGAGGATCGGCACGTGGTTGGAGAACCATTGCTGTCTCCTGCCGAGATCCAAAGACAGATCCGGGATTTGCAGAGATTACACATTGTGAACAATGAGCAACTCGTGCAGCGGAAAACCGATGAAGGCAATGGAAGAGTTTATACCGCGGATTATTTCTCTCAGAAAAATCCAGAGAAAGTGGCGCCGCCACCGGCGCCATCGCATGTACATACAGGTCCAGTTCCTGCGTCGGCATCGGCAACTTTTTTGCCTGAAAGACATATGACAAGTACTGCTTATCAGCTGGGGGCTTCTGCAGCTGGAACTGATCAGCAGCAGCCGGTGTATCTCATCCCAACACCGGCCGGAGTGTACCATGCAACTACTTTGCGACCTATGACTGGGCCAGTTGGTCAGCCTTACTATGGAGTCCCCAGAATGGTCCCGGCCGAAATGTACAATGCGGCACCGCCGGTGTCTCTTTCACATACCCAAACCAAAGTTGGGGCTTACACTGAAACTCCTGGAATCGTACAGCAGCCAAAGGTTGGGGTGTCTGAACCTGGATATGCCCAGGTGGCTTTCGACAGTGCTGGCAGGCAGGTCTACTATGCAGCCGCGACATCGGCTCCGCCAGCAAGTGGTGTGGTGCCACCATACCAGGTTGTGACAACTGGAATTGATGGCAGACAGCAAGGTGGTGGGCCTTTGAATCAAGAGGGTAAGATTGCTGGCAAAGTTTCTTCTGCTGTGTGAGTGAGATACTGAATAGGAGTTACTTTGATTTCATTATGACACCGGGATTAAATAAGGATGAAACTTCAATAGGTTGTGATGAATGTTCTTTTTCTTTTTCCTGGTAATTTTTCTCTGGCGTTGGTATGAACATTGTTTGCTGTGCATAGTTGAAGGGACCAAGGCATTGTTTAAGAGTGTAAATCTTTATTACCTTTTGTATTAG
>JANTPZ010040127.1:0-15694 GCA_025593235.1 Vachellia pachyceras | reverse complement strand
ATTTTGCCCTTACTTTCTCTACTTTTTCTAAAATTACTGTTTTGCCCTTACTTTTGATACTGAAAGACCTTTATGTCCTTGGTCTTTTATTAAATGACGTATGGGTCCCTTTCCTGAAGGTTTTCCCATCCTCACATCACTCTGGGCAATTTTTCTTAACTTTGGAATTCCTACGGAATTCCGTGTACTAAGCCAAGTCTATCCTTACGACTTTTGGCCTATAGTCTTTCTTTCGGTACTATTTACCTCTGATTTCTCTTTTCATTTTCTAGCTATCGGATTATCATTTCATTCAGCTAGCATAGAAATTTTAGGATATTACAAGAAGTCACCAGAATATCACCAGAACTTGGAAGCCTTCGATGTAATATTCTAAATTTTAGTGACTGAAATAAAGGCTAAACCATAGTTGAGGGTTGAGCCAGGGTCCAGAAATGGATAATAGGGAAAAGAGAAAAGTAATAGATCGGAAAGATCACGATCAAACTAACCCTAATAGATTGAATTCCATTAGATCTTCGCAGTTAAGCGTGCTTGTGTTGGAGAAATTGAATGATGGGCGACCTTTCTGAGAAGGACATGAAGGTCATTAAATATAAAGATTAAGGGCAATAATGGAATTTTGAAACAAAAGTAAAGGCATTATTGTAAATAAGAGAAAGCACAAGGGCATTTTGGTCATTTGATCAAAGTCAACAATCAAGATATCAGAAAAATTTATAGAGGCCCAAAAGGTAGAGAAAAATTCATTGATCAAAATGAGAGGCGTCAGTTTTTGTTAAATCGACCTAGATTGATATCTAGAGAATTTTAAAGATCATTTAATTTTTAGCATTTTACAAATAGTCAAAAATAATTATTTGAAGTACTTGGAGGCCTCAAACATTTGATCTCAAGGCAAGAAAAAATAGTTTGAAATTTCTAGTATTTTATAAGAATACGAGAAAGGCGGTTTCTTAGATCGAAAGGAATAAGAACCGGAAAAACCCTGGAAATTGAGTTTTATTTAAAAATTAATTAAAGGGATTCCAGGAAGCAAATTGAGGAAAGAAAAAGGGTGAGAATATCAGTGAGAATTTTAGGAATTTTTTGTGACCTTGGATCCAATTACTTAACAGTAAATTGTTTTATCGGTATTGTGATAAGATAAAGTAACTTTGTGAATACTTTAAGTTTCCAAAGATATTATTGTGATGATCATCTTGCCACTTGTTTTAATCATATTTGAATATCAAAAGAGAGAAATAAATGTCCCCAAACAAGTGGTAAAATTTATCATAACAAAGTTACTTTATCGATATAAGTTATAGTGAACCAAGAAAACTAGTTACCAATCTAGTCTGGTTTGTATAACCAGATTGTAAGCATATTTTTAGCTAAATTCAAGTACAAAAGTGGCAGCCAATGAGAGGAGAAAATTTGTTAAAAGTGTTGGAAGAATCATGGCCATTAGATCAAGTTAACTTTGCAAGAATTCATCTCTACTGTTGGATCATTTTGCCTTCATTAAAATCAGCTTTTCCCTTCATTTTCCTTCAGCCATTTAATACAAGAACAGCCCCAAGAGAGAGGGAAGCCATGGAGAAGGAAGAGGAAGCAAAGAGAACAAGATTTAAGCCAAAAATTCAAGGAAAGGTTTGATTCATGCATGAAATCCCTTCCATTTCTTGATTCTAAGCCTTCCCCCTTAATTCCATGGTTTATTTTTTAGTTTCATGGTGTATTATGGCTGCTGAAAAGGTAGGTTTTAGAGAGAGCAAAATTAGAACGAGAAGTATTTAGAAGAAACCAATGGTAGGAAAACAATCTATGCATAATTTGGAGTTGATTGGTAGTTGTTTTATGATTGTTTGAGTTGTATATGAGATTTGAGCATGGAGTTACTATTCACACAGTCCTGTTTGACACTGTTTATGCATGAGAATGAATGATTTTGTGATGTTGAATCATAGGAAAATAGTTTGGGATTGTGTTTAAGCATGTTTATGAAGCTAGAAGTTGAGAAATCAAACTTTCCCTTATGATTGAGATTTTCGTCCAGCTGCTGTGTAAGTGGGGAAGGGGTTTGATTTTGATCTTTTTAATGCTTCCATTGAGTTCCAAAGGCAAAATTGTGTAGGTTATAAGTGACTTGGATTTTGGAAGCATTAGAAACAATTTTAACAAAGTTAAGGGTTTAAGGACCCATAAGGTTCAAGAGGAGTCTTGGGAGGTGTAAATGTGTTTTAATGCATTGGTTATAGCTTAATTTTGATGCCAAATGCATTTTGATATTGTAGGACTTTAAGTGGCAAAGGAAACCTTCCAAAGAAAAAGAAGGAAGTCATCAAAGTTAAGGCAAAAGTTAAGAAATTAAGGTATCAAGATTTCTAACCCTTACCTTAATATGTTCATTGACTGTTATTTATCCATGGTGCTATTTTATATGATATTTATGTGCTATGCAAATATGTAAAGTTGTGCTTATGATATGTCATGGCTATGTGAAAAAAAAGTGTTTTCATTGGGCATTATGTTATATTCATGCAAAGCTAGATAGAAAATAAATGATGATCATGCATGTTAATGTATGTGGTAGTAACCTTTGCTATTGAGATTCCAAGAACCTCATTCTTCCCCAATCCCATAACCTCCTAGGTTAAGCTCAAGCAAGTTCAAGTAAGGAGGAGAAGACTTAAAGTGGGATATATATATATATATATATAATTCCCAAAATGTTACAAGAAGCATGAATGAGAAGTTGAGGCATAATAATGATATTATGTTGAATGTGCAATTATTGTATGTTAAACATTGACATTCACTACTAGAAAAATGAGTTTCTGTAGCTAAATGACTATTTTCCGTCACTAAAATGAGAGTCGCTAATATTTTCCGTTGCTAAAAGGAAATTTTCTAAAGGAAATTAGCCATTTAGTGATGGATTTTTCCGTCGCTAAATGACATTTTTCTAGTAGTGATTCCTAGCATAGTCAATGGTAAGTGATATTGCTAGAAATATTGTATAAATATGTCGTATGGAAGCAAGCATATCAAGTTAAAAATTGGGGAAAATCAAAGGTAGAAAAGGGGTCCAAAGCCCTTAATAAGAGACAAAATTGAGGTAACAAAGAAAAATAGTAAATGAAGTCCAATTGATATAAAATTTTCAGTTAAATACTACACATTCCAAACTTTAAAATGAGCTAAAGTTTACTAAATTTGGATGTGTAGACAAAAAGTTATGATTTTTCAAAGTTGAGGGGAAAATCTAGAAAATAGAAAAATGACCAAATAAAAAGTGTTTCTTCACGCAGTATACTGTATTAATTGGTTAAGAAATTGATAAAGAAAATATTTTTTCCTGTAAAGGACTTCATAAGGGTTATTTAGAGACTTGAACCACTTTATTTCGATTTTTGTAGAATTATTTATAAATTTTTAGAGTTGGCAAAAAATCTAAAACTTACCAAGTGAATAGTAATCTGGTCCAAAATTTCCAAATTCACTTGTTTGATTATTTTAAGCATTTTAAAGGCATATAAATGGTTCAATGTTGGTCTTTAATGAGATTTAAGAAGAGTAAGTAAGGCGTGTTGTATTTGATGACCGCTAACGTTGACTTCTGACGATAAGGAGTGGGTCTCCTTTGACCCAAACCTTTTCCTCTTAAGCTTTAGGCTCTCTGTTTTCTTTATAGAAAGCTTTAGTTTGTCCTTTTCTACACGGTTGAGATTCTGCCCTTTTTTTCAAATTCCATGTCACCAATCCAAATTATAAGGACATATCAGCTTACATGTCCAATCATCAAGCCATATAAAAAAAAACTTAACTGCATCAACGATAGGTCAGCTTGCTTTTACGATGTTAACCTTTGATTTAGATCCTTTTGAAATTATGTAGACTAACGGTTTCAAACTGACTAAACTATAAGGATAACAAGTACAGTTTTGAAACCAGATGGACCAAAATGAAATTGTATAAAACTATAAGAACCAAAAGATATGTTTACCCAAAGTAAAATCTATCACTATCATGGCCATCATGTTTTGTAAATTGAGCCTTCTATTCAGCATGGTTGTTAATTTAAATGGGGGATTATTGGGATAAGTAACCATATTTAGAAATAAGATTGTTACATTAACCATTTATGTTACAGAGTTTATAGTGAAGACTTGCATCCATTCAGCATGGTAATATGCGGGGTTTATAGTGAAGACTTGCATCGAAGGTTAAAATCACAGAATCTTATAGAGAAGCGGTTGATGTAATGATTTAAGAGTCAATGGATCAACTAAGGATCAACTCGGAGTTAAACTGGTAACAAAAAAATTAATATAATTTAATACAAAATTGTACAAATATCCATATGTAATTATGCAAAAAAATATTTAATCATATTTAAGATAAACAAATAGTGTTTAATTTAAATTTTAAAAACATTTTTACTTTTTTATGAAACCATTTCTTTTGTCTCTCCTACCTTAGGTTTATAATTTCTCATTTATTGCTTGTTAGTTGTTACATATCGGACCAAGTTCCTTGGTTCATGGTTCTTCATTTATTGCTTGTCACATCAAACTATGATATAATTTTGTCTTTTTTTACTTCCCACTCAGTTTCTCATTCTTTTTTCTTCTTCCCATAAAACTGTGGATCAAAACATGTGCCAACTATTAAAAAATAAAAATAGTCAGCCTCCCACGTATGCTTTATCTTCCCACTGAGCTCCCTTTCTTCTTCATTCCCGTTACTTTCTTGTTACTTTCTTTTCAAAAAGTAGTGACTCCTAATGCTTATCCACTTGTCACCGTTATTGGGTCCGTTTGGTAAACTGTCATAAGTTATTTATAAGTGTTTATTCACATAAGTCGAAGCAAATATGTGGAGGAGATTGTTTCGTTTTACGAAAAAATACTGTTAAACGTACTTATGAAAATAAACCCATGATTACCAAATAGGGCTATGGACAGAGAGATCAAGGTGTAGAAGTTGACTCCTTCATTGGAGAGTTTGGAGAAGTTGGACCCATTGCTTATTTACTAGTAAATATATATATATATATAACTGTGTATTTTTTTTACGGAAAATTTCTGCAGGTAATTTTTAAAACACTTTCAAAATTTTTCAGTATCCTATTTCACCGCCTCCTTCTTATTTTCCACCATCCCTTCCTATCGGGCTCAGGAGAGGGTTTTGAGAGGAGGCGTTGTCCCCGCCCAGAATGAGGCCATCGACCGTCGTGAGTATCTCTGCCGACTTGCCCAAAATGAGACTATTGATCTGGCCAAAGACCCCTGCTTCATGCGCAATCATCTTGGCTGGTACTCTCTCATTTCCTCTTTTTGCTAGACTTCCCTACACTTAGGGTTTCGTCTTTGGTTGGGGAGTCGGTGTCTAGCAATCGGTGGTTTAACTGTGGGAGAAGCGAGGCGAGGATGGAGGGATCATTTCGCAAGGAAAGAAAGCTGATTTTTCTGGAATTTTTAGTAATTCTTTCAAGTCTTCGATTTGATATTCGTCTCTGAGAAGTTCACATGACTGAGGTTTATTGATGATTGATGCATCTCATGGTTATTTCATAACGCTTCTTGCAATTTATATTTCAGGGAGAAGAAATCTCGGAAAGTTGAGAGTGGAGACTGTGGAAATGAATCGTATCGCATTTCTGCTTCTTGCCATATCCGCAACTCTCATTACTATCCCAAGCATCATGCTTTCAGCTGAACCAGTTGACGATGTCTTCTCCCAATTGCAGGACGCCAAGTTCCTAGTTGCATGGTTAGGTAATGGGTGATATGCATATTGCACATTGGGAACTGTTTCTCCTGGCTTAGTTTTGTTCTTATTTTGGTTGTGTCAATCTGGCAAAAGAATAGAGTATGAATCTGCCGTTTTCCTTTTCTCCGGTGAAAATTTGCTCCTTCATATCAATTCTGTGTTGAGAACTCTCTTTCTTTTCTTTTTATATCATTATGAGAGAAAATTGAATGCAGAATCCATTCTTTAAGAAAACAATCAGAAGCTGAATGAAAGAAGCCTCTATCTCAAATAATGTGAGAACAAGAAGCAATTTTTAGAACAGGAAGTAGAGGACGAGCAGGAGCAGGCCTCAAGGTCTCAGTAGTGGTATTTTCTAGTCAATCAAATGATTTCTTTTCTTCAAGATTCACTCACCAATTAATATATTAATGATCCTGGATATTGTTAGGTGGAATAGGACATCATGAAATTTTAGGTAGACTTGCTCTAGGAGTTTTATAGATATGACTCAACAGAGCAAGCATCAGGACTCGCTCAGAAACAAGTTTTTTGTCATGATTGCTGTCTGTTTCTATTCCAGAACAAGATGTGGTCGTATTGGCCACAGCTGCATCAGAACAAAGATTTCTTAACCAACAAGTGGACTTCAAATTGATACTTAACAACTCACATCTTTGTTCCTACAGCATCAATTTCATCAATGAAGACAATAGAGATTTATGAGTCACAGCGTTAAGGAATAATTATGACTTTTATGCCTATATTAATGCTGTTTTAAAAAAATGATTTATGAGTGACTTTGTAATGCTTTGAGGTGATGCAGCCTAGGTTTTGAGAATAACGTTACTCTTGTTCGTGAAGGCTATAAGATCAGTTCATCTTTTTTTTAAGTTTGGGCACTAGAGATAGTTTAATTATGCATTTTATGATTTATATTTAATAGTGTTACTTTTTTTAAATATAGAGATAAAGTTTGGGCACTAGAGATAAGGTTACTCTTGGTCATTTTCCCAATAATTCTAATTACTTTTGTTACATAACGCGCAGGAAGACCACTAATTTACAATCCGCCTGATTCTTTCATACCAGGAAAAACATCCTTATGACTTTACAGACGAGTTGAACCATCCTGTTGACAAGAAAATGCTGATTAAGCTTAAACTCAATGACTATAATAAGAAGCACCCAAGTTATAGCATTAGTGTTGTACAATACACTATATGTGAGGACCTACTTGATTAATTCATGGAGGCGTCTCAGGTATGAAATCTGTTTTCCAGCTTTGCTAAATTGATATAAGTTTAATTCTATAACTATACTTGCTATAGAATATTGTGGAGAATGATGAGAATAAGGTTAGTCCCAATAAATATGGAACATCGTATTTAAATTGATGTTTATTATAAAATGCTAAAAGCTACATGTTTTTCTTTTTAATTATAGGAAACTCAACCTGCTGAAGCTATAGCAAATAATCAGCCTATTGACTTCCAAACTGTTGATCGGTCTCCTGCTTCTCAGACTATAGATGAAGAATACATCACAATATTGGACATCTATCGTAATAAATCGATTGGTCATGCAAAAGGGACAAGGAATGCTTTGAAGAGAAGTTTTTTAAAGGATGATTCTTCCAATCCTTCCCACCTCAAGCTCAACGCAGCCACAGAGGATGACTTTCAGCAATACCTTCGATGTTGAATTTCAGTTATTAAAGTTCATCACTGTTTTAGCTTCTATTATGACTGATGTTTATTGAAACTCAATACTGTTATCATTGACTCCCATTTAACACAAGCATTCTTGTTTGCTTAATGAATGTATCTTAAGTTTGTGCCCATTGTTGATAAAGTTATGAGCCATAAAGCGTGCATCTTGTACACTTTGCCATGATGGTCTTTCGATATTTGCAAATGATATATTTTGTATTTTTTTACGCTGGTTGAATGTTGGAAAATGCTACTAAATTCAAATATATATTTTTAATTTTTTTGCAGATTTTCCTGTGGATTTACTTGTGGATTTTACCTACAGAAAAATCCGCAGGAAAATCCGTAAGTAATTACAATCCGCAGGAAAATTGTTTCCTGCGGATTTTTAACCCAAATATGTAGAAATAAATCATTTTTTTTGTAGTGATTGGACCTGCACCATACATCCACATATATCAAATCTGCTTCCATGTATCATAACTTGAGAAGTATCATTCATACCCATCAATGTGATTAGGTCTGAAGAGATTAAGTTGGGGAAAAATTTGACTTTCCAAGTTGAACACGAGAATTTTGGATGTCTGGAATAAGCAGCTCGAAATAAAATTATCTATTTCATGATGGTCATGTGGGAGAAAATATCTCCAGGTGAAACCAACATGGAGACAGAGGAGTGAATGCGTTACAAATATCCAATTTTGTTCATTGTTATTTGTTGCTTTGTGTTGTTAGTTTTTGCCCATGTTTTTTTTTGTATTGTGTGTGGTTGATGTCTGATTTTTATCTATGTTTTGTGATTGTGTTGGTTGAATTTTGGGGGCAAAATTCCCATATGTGGGGAGATTTGTAACATCTTGATTTTCAAATTTAAGAATCAACATTAATTACTCATAATTAAGGGGAAATCAAGTGTAATTATGATTAATTGAGAATCAAGGTGTACCCTTGAATTAAGTAGGGGGTTTGTAGTCTTTAGGATATTTTAAGGCCAAGTATTGGGAATGGCTTTTTGGACTCATTTTCCATGGCGAATGATGGTCTTTGGTGAATAACACGGAGTCATTCGCCAAGGTGAATGCATTGGTTGAAGCGCAAAAGTTTTTTCTCAGCGTCGTTCGCTATGGTGGATGTTTGTGATCTATAAATGTGGGGTCCATTTCAGCATCTAAGCAGTTGTGAATTTTCGAGTTGGGGTCGAGTCCTCTCGTAAGTTTCGTTCTTTTGAAGATAATGACTTCTTTCTTCTAAGCATATGAACACCCGGTTTAGGGGTATCTAAACCTCTCATACCCTTCTTATATTACACTTATTGATTCTCAAAGTTGAAAGTTAGGTTTCATATGGACTAAAAATGTTGGGTTTCGACCAATTGAGACAGGATTAAATGAGTCATAAGGTTTAAATAAGAGAACCAATCAATTTATTTTCGTGGTAATCAAGGTTATATACGATTTAGAGATGAGTGTTAATTAAGTAATGAATGTGTGGTTTGTTTCTGGAGCAAAAGATTTCCGACAAACTATTATAAAGATAATACAGCACACTTAATTGAAGCCAGACACAAATTATTCTTAGAATAGAGTCAACAGTGTGAATATAACGTTACCGGAGTGGATGAATGGATGTGTGTTTGTGTGTGTGTGTGGGACTTTCTGAGGATTGGACTCATAAGCTCATTTATAGCCATGAATAAACGGGTCGGGAATGTCCCCCAATTTCTTACTTTTATTTTACCCTCTCATTTTATCCCATTTTTTCTAAATCATAATATTTTATTCTATTAAAAATGTCACAAACAAATTTACTCAACACTACGTTGTTTTATGTTAAGTAGATAGGAACGTTGTCTCTTTCTCTCCCCACTAATTTGTTACTTAATAGAGGGTCATGATTGGAGAAAATAAGAATAAAAAATGGAGACGTGCCAACAAAAGAATAACATTGTTTATAGCCAACCTTTTTAAGCAGCCAATCAGACGTGACATCCTTCTTTGCTCGTAAAGTTTCAAGCTTTGTGTCTGGCTTCAAACGTGTGCACCCAGTCAAACCGTTCACCCTCTCTTTAACATCCTAAGGTGAATGTGTTGCATTTCACTTTTTCTTCCCCCCAACAACTCATTATATCAAATCCTTCCATTACCTATTAACTTACTCCTCTCCTTCCCAGTCAAACAATGTTTTTTTTTTGTTGAACCAACAACCGTGCTCTTGTCGGAAAGGAATAACGTGTTGTCAACAGTAAATATATAGTAATTAATTGGATATTCTTGTCAAAAAATAAATTAATTGGGATAATTATTCTTAGAAACGATATTCGAGGCTACAATCCAAGTTGTTTTAATAATGGGTTTAACAAATTGTCAGTCGGCTGCGTTAACTTAAATTAATAATTACGTGAAATTGATGAGAACCAAAGGCAAAATTAATCATTTTATTTATTTTAATTATTAATATTAACTAATTCATCTTTTCATATTTTTGTCTCGTAGGTTAGAAAAAGCAACGAAGTTAGATTCTCAGCCACATGCTTTTTTTTTTGTTGGCATTTCAATTTCTTTCTACCATTTCCCCCCGCCACAATATCATCAATATCACTTTTTCTATATTTTATTCTATACAATTTTACTGCCAATTGCACTTCTAAGGATAATTGTTTTTTCCAAAAAAAAAATATTTTTGGGGTATATGAGTAATATCACTATAAAGGATTTAAATATAATCTACTAGAGACTCGGCGATTTAAATGGAAGTGATTTCATTGATAAGACAGCGTAATTTACTGCTAATTGTGAAGATGGAAAATGATCTTTTATATATTTAATTAAAACGAACGTGCTTTTCTTTAAAAAAAACGAAAGAGAACTTCATCAATAGATTGCATATCTGTCAACTTATCATTGAATAATAAGGAATCATCCAAGTTGGCCAAAAAGAAAAAAAGAAATCATCTAATATTTTCAAATTTACGTGTAACTTGCGTCAATAAAAATTGAAGGAGAAATGATTAAAAAAAGAATATGAAAATTGTAAAATTTCAAATCAGTTTTTTTACCATTATGGAAAAGGTATTAAACACTCTTGATAAGTAATTCATAACTTATTTTATAGTAAATACCTGATTTAAAATTTTACATTTTCCAAGTTCCGTTTTTATAATTTTCCCTGGTCAATAATAAAATACACACTATAAAAAAAATTGAAGTCAAGGTAAAATATGCATACTATCCCTAGTCAATGCAAGATACACACACTAAAAAAAATCAAAGTCAATGTAAAATGCATACTCTATCATGTCCACAATATAAATAAATCTAATTAATTTATCAATGTATACTATAATACCTCTCCACTATTTCACTGTTCACAAGCACTCAATCCCTTCCTTCCAAACAAAAAACTCTGTCAAACCGAAAGAGCCCATCCTTTATTTTTTGTCCTTTTCTCTGCTTTCACACCGCTGCTACACTGACGCATGCATTGTGGGCTGTGTTGAGTTGCCATCATCACTGCTTCAATTTTATTTACCTCTGCTACCCTGTTAAAGCTGCAACACCTACGATTCCTTCCCACAAGCAAGGCAAAGAATTTAAATTTGAATTTGAATTGGCTCTATCCCTCCTTTTCGTTCCTGGTTTTTACAACATTGTTCCAAAAACAAAATTTCATAGAAAGCTGATTCCATAATCATGGGTTTTTGGAACAAACTCTAGGACGAAAGTATGATTCCTTGTCTGCCTCCTCCACCTCTCAGCCGATTTCGCCGTCGCCTCCTATCATCACTCGCAGCATCACCATAGCCCGCACCAACTCCGATTCCCGCTGCTTCTCCGACTCCTTGTCTTTCCAGGACTCGCCATCCTGTCCCATCAATGGTTGGTTTAATGCCTTCTCCAACTCCGAGCATTTCTGATTCGGTATGCTGTCTTTCTCTCAATTTTACCCCTCCTGCATATTATCTTTTTAGTTGTGAGCGAAATGGCTGTTGTAGTTTCTTAGTTTAAATTCATTTCTGCAATCCGTAATACTTCCTTTCTGTAAACAACTTTCCGAAGTACTTTACTTACGATTTCTCTCATTGTTGCTTTATGTTAGGCGACTGTAGCAGATCTCCAAGAAGCACTTTATAAGCGAAGTAAGTGGAGCGCGCGCATTTTCTTTGATCATCCTGCACGTAAAATTGGATTGAACTATTCATTTCATATTTTGTTGCATTTGTCCAAAAAGCTTAAGCCTTGGTCATCTGAAAAGTTTAAGCTTTTTCTTTGGTCATCCTATAAGGCTTGAAGCCTTACCTTTTTCTGTGGATAGTTTTAGTTTTCTGATAGCCAGATAGCTAAATGTCTCTGATAGTTCGTTTAATTTATAACTTATCCAGTGCATTCTGTGTGAGGATCAGCTTCTTCACCTCATGCGCTGGCCTGATAAGTCTAGTGCTATTTCACTGTTCTTTCTAAATTTGAATTTGAAATTATTGTGAGGGAGAAAGTTGAATAAAGATCTCTTTCCTAATACACATGACCAAGAGGTTTTGATATCATTTACAAGATCTACCAGGCTATTTCTAGATCTTGAATTAGTCCGTCTTTAATAATGGACTAAGGAAGTATTAACTTTTGAACTTGACGCTAATTCATTGTGTTTCAATTCTGTTGCTATCAATATACTTTGTGGCCTTTGCTATTCCATTTTGACATCTATTTTGGGCAAAAAAAATTTTTTATCTTTGAATGTATGATAGTCTAGGTGTAAGAGCATTGGATCATTAACATGATCAATATGTTTCATATCAACAACCAAGAAGTTCTACCCTTCAAGGCAGTGCCTCACCCTTCCTGTCCAACCAGGATCTAAGGAAAGGCATGTTGTCCTTAGTGACAAGAAAAGTCTCTAAGACTATACAGACGGAAATTCAAACAACTTAACTGTAGTTTTTAAGGATTTAGGCCCTCAAGTTTCGTATCGAACTCTTTTCTTCTGAGAGTATTTGGGTCCTTTGGTCCTCTACCCAATCTTCTATTACTTCCCTGTCTATGAATTTTTTGGTATTAAAAGGGAAAGAGTCATCTACCCTGTGCAGACATATGCCATGTACTATTGGTGTTTCCATTACTTTAAACATATTATGGAGACATTTTTTGTCTATCGCTTTAGCCATGCAACATCTCCCCTTTCAAATGTGTTTCGCAACTGTACTTATTATTGGACATTTGGTTGTTATATTGCTTATCATGTGAACCATCCACTCTACACCCTTGTAAGTGATCTCCAAATGAAGATAGGGTTTGGTTTTGGGATCCTCTGTCAAGTTTTGAATTTTTATTGCCATATTTTGCTGAGGAATCTCCGTAGGCCTGAAGGGGATGGTGGATATCAAATCCCACACGGGTTTCTCTTCAATATTGTTACATGTGCCAATTATACAACTGAGATCTATCAGTGGCTGGGCTTCAACATTGCAACACAGACTGTTGCAGGTTATATTTTTGTTGTGGTTGCTGCTGGCATCATGACCAATTGGGCTCTTGCAAAGCACAGGCGTTTGAAGAAGGTCAGTCTCCCATGCTTATTGTTGTGATAAACTGAGGCCAAAATAGACATGTTTTTCCTGATTACACTTGCTTGCTATGAAACATAACACTTGAAAAGAGAGGTATATGTTTGCATTCAAGGCATGTTAAATATGATGCTACACCAAGAAAATTATAATCGGACTCCTCAAGTTTTTTATGTTCATGTGTTTGTCCCATGTTCTGCAGGCTACACATGTACTTTTAATGTTTGCACTTATCGATCAACCTGTGAAGATCTATAGCTTAGTATACTTGAGAGTCATGAAAAAAATGAAAAATAATTCCATGCCTGTTTTTTAAAAGATCTCTGAGAGCTAGATGTATTTCTAATGATGCAATATCTACTGTAGGTTCTGTCCCACATTTCATAATGTACATTGACATGGAGGTCAAATTCACCAACTTGAGCAAGAAGCATACTCATCTGTTTTGCGTGCTTTCAAAGCTCAGTTTGATGCTCTTACGTGGGTATTGCTTTAGCTTCTTCCTTCAAAGCTCAGTCTGATGCTTTTACGTGGAGATTGTTTTTTATTGTTCAGTTCATTGACCCAGTAGATAACACAACGGATAGAGATTTATCACTCATTCAAGAATTGGGACTAAAGCTTACATACACCATGTACACCCATTTTCATGCTGATTATGTCACAGGGACATGCCTCATTAAGGTGTGCTGTAGATAATTTTTTTTAAATTTCCGTATTAGTTTCTTCTATATGATCTGTTGCTAGATTTATTTTTTGCTTGATTTTATTAAATTTGAAAAGTTCTATTGATTAACTTTTTGTGACCGCTCATTTTGTATAGAGCAAAGTTCCAGAAGTAAAATCTATCATTTCAAGAGCAAGTGGTGCAATATCTAATCTATAAGGCGAGCATGGCGATAAAATCAGTTTTGAGGATATCTTTCTGGAGGTAGCATTCACAGTTTCATGATTGGTTTTGTGTTTTCATAGCAAGCATAACTTGATAAATTCTTTCAGTTGTTTACCGTAGGTTCTTTCAATAAAAACGTAATTGGTGGATCCTTTTTGTAACTAATCATGATGATATTGATTGTTTAAAAAGAAGAAGGCTGGATTTTAAATCAATGAAAATGTAATTAGAAAACACAAAACGCGGAATTGGAAAGACGCGGACAGCGTACGGAGTCCTGCTTCTTCAACTCATTTGTCCTTGATAATGCAATCACCTAACCCATCTCTTTGACGTTTTATCTGATTGCATAGGAAATCCATTATTTATTTTGGATGGAATTGTCATGGAAAATATGTCGAAGGCATTGATGAAAAATTTATTGAGTGTTTGGTTTGCTCATAGTTTCCTCATGTTCTTCATAAAAGATTTAATCGTGTTGATTGGTCTTTCAATTCAATTTTCTTGAAGTGCAGAACTACAAGAAATCCTCATGCAGCTGATAGGTATACTGGTGGATCTTCTTCAGGTCCGGCTGCAATTGTAGCTTCTGGACTATGTTCTGCTGCACTGGGAATTGATGGGGGAGGTTGTGAAAATACATGTAAAATTGAATGTTTTATCCCCATATTTCGTATGTACTGATTTTAATGTTTGGAAATGAATGAGAAAGGCAGGTTCAGTCTGCATTCCTTCTTCCCTTTGTGGTGAGTGGGGTTAAAGTCAACATATGGAAGGACAAATATGAAAGGGTAATTTCGGACCCCATGTGATGGATCACATGACTTCATTAACCAATATAAATTGTTTATGATTGCATAATGCATTTTATTCCATGGTAGGGACTATCAAACTCTTTAATTTTATTTAGGAATTTGGGTGAGAATCTTGGATATGTTCCTCTTGATTTATAGACGCAAAGCTTTTCTCTAAGGGGAAGGCAATTTGGACCACGATACTAAATAAATTAGCATGAATAATTTTGTGATTTTTTTTTTGAATTTTCAATCTCTTTTGCACATCACTATGTGATGCTAGGACTGTGGAAATTATTGGACCCATTGCTTCAACAGTGGAGGATATCATGCTTGCGTGTGTAATTCATATTTCTGTTTCTATCTTTTGACCAGCTCTTCGTTTTACTTGATGCTTCTGGTTTGCATTGCATGAAATCAAGCTATTTTTCCTCTTTCCTCTATTTATGCGAACATTTTTTGTATAATCTCCCTCACTTTCCATGAATTATTTTGTTGCAATCCTTTTTAGCATTCAAAACATCCATGAAAAGGCACTGTTGGTAAATTTGCAATTTTCACTTAGTGACTTAACTTGTATAAATACTTTAAAATCTGCATACATATCTATTTTCTAGATTTTATATATCATTAATGACTTGTGCATGTGATAAATAGATTATTCCCCCAATCTAAGGATGGAATGAGTTAGTAATGCCCTTTTCTTACTTTCCAATATGAACACTTCAATAATATTAAGAGTTTATGCACATGCCCCCAATTATTTGGTATATCAATTGTTTTTGTGAAGTACTGAAATCGTGACAATGATGTCATCATTCTTTAACATTATATGCCAAACCTTGGAGTTCTTGCATGTAGATAATTGTTACTCTATTAAATATATTTTGATGCTGAAGAAGTAATTATCTCAATTGTTTTTGCTTTCCAATATGTAGCATCAATTATTGATAGTGATTATGATATGGTATCTTTTTTTAATATAATAAAATAAAATCTA
>JANTPZ010040126.1:0-14150 GCA_025593235.1 Vachellia pachyceras | reverse complement strand
AGTCACATACAAATGTGGGAATTGATGTGAAAGCTATATGAAGGCAAAAAAATCAAATCTGGAGAGAGAGAGCGCGAGAGTTGAGAAATTTTTTTTTTTTTGGGGGGAGGGGAGAAGGTGAGGGAGAGAGATCTTTTTTCAATGTAATAATTTAAAAAATAAAAGTGTGGGTCCAACTCAACATAAAAATAACCGGCCTTTGTCCTTATTCTAAAAATTAATAGACATTTTTATACCCAAACAAAATATATGGTATTAGATGCACATTTGAGATAAGCTTATAGGTATTTTTGTCTTTTAATCTGTTTGTGCAACAGATAGAAAGAAATTGTATTGATAATGAATGTTGAGAGTACGGTAAAGATTGATAGTATAAGAGAGAGTGAGAGGTTTGAGTGATCATAGTGGAATGCGTCATGTTTACAATGGAAGTAGAATAAAAATAAATAACTTGTCTTTGATCTTGGTCACATTGTACGTATAGCTTGTCTAATGACCCCGAAGATCCAAAAGTTGTGACCGTTGGATTGTTGGATCCAACTATTTTCGATGTCTAGGGGATTTGGGTAATTGATCTGAGCTCATGGATAGACTCCATGTGTCCTCTAGACACATGACTGTTGAACCTATGGGCAGCTCATGTCTTCGATAGGACTTACGAATTGGGCCTTGGATTGGACTAACCCAAATCAATTTTTTGGGCATACATAATCCTTATAATATTTATTAAAAATTGTATTGCCAAAAAAATTAACTTTTGAACCATAGTCCAAAAAAAATTTTATTGACCCACTAAGTTTTGAACCATCATACCAACCAGTTCATTGACTTACCCTATTTTTTGGACCTTGATTAAGTGTTAAAAAACAAGAATAGCTTTGGACTTTTAACTTCATACAAAGTTTTAATTTGGTCTCTTAATTCTAATAGTATCTTTTCATCCCCCAACCCTTGTACTATTATCTCAAATTACATTACAAATAGTATTTAATTCCTACAAAAAAAAGGAAATTGCTAACGAATTTTAGTTTTGCCACATATTTGCCACGGAATGAAATTACTAGCGGAACTTGTTCCGTCGCTAAATTTATTGGAATTAATTGGGTTCCCGACAAAATTATAATCTCATCGAAAATTTATTTTTTCTGATAGATAAAAAGTGCCACTTGTCAAATCTTATCATCAGGCCCTCATCATGTGTCACACCATATGACCTCGGGAAAATTATAGAGTGGTCCCAAGCAAGCAAAATAATAAATCAAAGGTCCAAACAATGTAACAATTATCATTAGATTTCATGGGACCTCTTTGTGATTAATTTCACTTTGTCAAAGTCCAAATTGCCCTCACAACTATTTTGAAAACAGGGGTTGAAGTCAGTTGGCAAAAGCTACTTGTTTGAAAATCATGGAGCTGCCTCTGCTCGGGCGTCACCGTCGCTCTACTAAGCCGCCGCCGCCGTCGCTATGCTCGACTGAAGCCGTCGCCATCACTTTGGTCGCCTGAGCCATCAATTTTCAAAATTGCGGAGCTACCTGTCGTGATTGAAGCCATCAACCCATCCCGCCGTGAAGCCGTCGTTCTGCTGGCTGTGAAGCTGTCACTCTGCTTACTGTGAAGCCGTTCGATAGGTTGCGTGTATGCGTTTTTTACGAATCCTAATGTCCGTTCTGCTTAAGCATTTCCTACAGAGGCGAAAGTTGGAAGCTAACAAGGTATCTCTTCCCTTCATTTTCTCCTTTTCTTCACTTTCTATAATTCTTCTGAGTGCATTATTGCAGCTCTTGTGATTAGCTTTCCATCATTTAAACTCAGCCTGTGGTGTAGGTTATTACTTTTATGTTGGGATCTTGACCGATTTATTTGGTAACTTATATCTAGGGGATGCAGAAACAGTTGCTAGCTTGATTCAAAATTATGGCAATTTGGGTTCTAGTCATTTTTTTAAGTTGCTGGAGCATGATCTGTCAATTTTAGCCTGTAATTCCTGGCATGGGTATGGGTATTCTGTCAATGTAACGGAGGGGGGTAACTGATTATGAGTTATTATGAGAATTGGAGTACAGGGGATAGGTAATTGAGATTCTCACTTTTAAGAATGGTTGTTATTGTTATATCTTTTAGTTAAATTGATCATTATGCTTGGCCTGGAAAAGTTGTTTGGAAAATTGGAAGGTGCAAAAGTTGGTTAATTTCATATTTATCCTGCTGGATATTCACCATTTTTATGTGAAGTCATGTTTTGTGCTTTTACCAAAAAATCTTCCTTCTGAACATAAGAATTTGATTATCATATATTTAAATAAGTCAAATTGTTAGAAAGTTGTTATCAGGATGGAAAGCATTGTGTTTTCTGACTTAGAAACCAGTGATTTCATGTCATGACTTTCTGAAATGTTTTGATTATCCATTGAACCTGTACCAAGAATTAGATTCAGGATAACCTGCAAATCTAGTTGGAACAGGTGGCTTGAAATGATGAAAGTTGCATTTATCATTTTTGTTTTCTTGATCATAGTTTTTACCTCCTGTTCCTTTTAAATCAGCTTCCAAATGCCGATTCGTTCATTGATGCAGTGCTACTGCAGAAAAGGTTAGAGTACTGCCTAATCTGTATTTACTAATTGATTCTTGCATTAAATTGATTGCTGCATGTGTGTCAAAAGCTAAATTGCTTCATATCGCCCTCATATTTACATTAAGAAGCCGTTCTACTCTGCATATATGAGAAAATAGAAAAGTGTTCATGGTTGGATTTCTTACTTGACTCTGACCGGTCCAAATTCAAAATAGAAATCAATGGCAATATGAATCTATTGTTCTTGCCTGTTTCTAGTGCACCTCTTGCTTAGAATTTATTTTTGGTAATAAATGAGAAATTGCAACCAAGCTAAAACAAACCAGTTCAGATACAGGGCACTTCTTTAAGCTGGAAACTATCATCCATACATCTTGCAACTCTCTGGATTTGCCTTTAATGGATGGATGCTGATTAGTTGTTGGATTTATGTCTTGTAAGGTGCTAAGAAATTGCAGAAACCACTTTATTTCAAAAGTAATATGTCATATAAAATACAACGAAATCGCATGAAGGATTTCGGGTATACCTGTAGATACCGAATTACGAGTAGATGCTTCCACAGATACCCACGCGAGTTGAGGATCACAAAACGTAATACACAGCAAATGCACACCGAGAGAAGAGAGGAGAGGAGAAGGGAAGCGGGAGTAAAATGTTCTCCATATGTTGTGTCTCCCGTCTATTGTGTTATCTTATGAGAACGTGAGTGTTATCCTTTATTAATTAAAGGAATATAACTGCCCATCAGAAAACTGTTCCCACGCAAATAGGATCTAATTTTCAAATTCACACAATTGGGAATATTACAACTTTGATCCCACAAATTCTCTTATTCGTACTTTTGCCCCAAAACAACACATTTTGGGCCTAATCCAACAAGGGTGAATTAGCCCATATTCCAAGATCGCAAAAAAATATCTTTCTTTCTTTAAAAGTGATGTGTGGCATTTTATCCAAGCATACACTTGTTCTTTTACTTTCTCGTGTTTGTGGTTCATGTGAATCCTTTCTCGCTTTGGGCCACATCCTATAGCAAATGAGAAGCCGATGCAAGTTGCAAACAGAGACTGTATTTTGTGGGGCACAAAAAAATGTAAATTGATTCCTGCATGTGTTATTTACTAATTTAGATTCATTGTGACCATTCATTTTCATTGACCACGATTTGTCCTTGTAGGGATTCTTGTAGTGTCCACATGCTTTCATGGATACAAATGAGGGATGGCACAGAAGGAGACAACGGTTATACAATGCTTAATTATAGTTCAGTTGAGCTTCAACAACTGAAGAGGGGGTATTATGGTGGTTTATCAATAACCCCAAAAATATACATTGTGAAAAAGTCATGGCCATACTTGAGGGTTTCAAAAAGAGGAAGAGGGTCATGTAGCTTGTTTTATAAGCATTTAGTTAGTCCTTTTGGATTGTAAATAATAGTTAGTTGTTCATTTCCATTTTTAATTGTAAACATTCACTTGGTACTCAGATGTAAAGTGTACGTATGGTTTTATTAGTTATAATATAATTTGTAACTTTATGTTCACTTGTGCATGAGACTACCATGATAACCAGCATCCTTGGTTAATGAATACAGCTGATGGTGGATAGTCATTAATGAATATCATCATGTTATTGGTTAATGAATACAATTGATGATTGTGGTTAATGAATACTGATGCTGTTGAAGATCGTGATGTCCAGTGTAGTTATATTGTCAACCTTCGCAGGCTTAATTTACAACCCAAACAACTATCATATACAATATCACCAGCTGCCATTAACAACCCCCAACAGCAATACCTTACAACCCACCAGCTATAAGTTACAACCCCAGCAGTTGGCGCTAACAACCCTACTAGTAGCGGCTAACAACCCCATTAGCTGCCATTAACAACCCCACTAGCTGCCATTAACAACCCCAATAGTTATAACTTACAACCCCAGCAGCTGGCAATAAACCCAGCAACTGCCCTTAACAACCCCAACAGGTGGCAATAACAACCACATTAGCTGCCATTAACAACCCCAATAGCTGGCGATAACAACCCCACCAACTACTCTTAACAACCTGTTATAACTTACAACCCCAGCAGCTGGCGATAATAACCCTAACAGGTGGTGATAACAACCCCATCAACTGTCATTAACAACACCAGCAGCTGCCATTAACAACCCCAACAGCTATAACTTACAACCCCAGCAGCTGGCAATAACAACCCCAGCAACTGCCCTTAACAACAGGTGGCGATAACAGCCCTATCAGCTGCCATTAACAACATCAGCAGCTAGCGATAACAACCCCAGCAGCTGCCCTTAACAACCCCAGCAGCTGCCCTTAACAACCCCAGCAGCTGGTGATAACAACCCCACCAGCTGCCATTAACAACTCTAGCAGCTGCCCTTACCAACCCCATCAGCATGGTAACAAAAGAATTGAAACCATATTATATAACATCATGTTATATCCATATATCTAACTTTCATTTACTTTTATATACATTTACATATTGCAAAATATATGTGGTCTACACATGAAGTTAAAAAAATACATGGTTAAACAAAATATACATTTTCATTACCCAACAAAATATATGTTTACGAATGTGCTTCTATCAAATGTCAAAGTGAAATTCATGGTAAATTTGTTATTTTCCCACAATTGATGCTATAATTGTTTTTAACTCTTTATAACTTGTGACTTCTTTAATGACTCTTGATCTTATCATTCCACCTACATACATTTCCCCAGCTGATTCATTGCTTACAAATCTTCCTCCTATATGAAAGAAGCACAGTATATTCTTCCTAGATGTGCTAGCCATCAGTATTGACGACTACAGAATAACTTGTCATTAACCACCTCAGAAGCACAGTATTTTCTTTTGTTGCAGAAATTTCCAGCTTAGATTTGCTTATTCCAGGTTAAATTTTGTGCTTCCGTCAACACTTGTTCTTTGCTTTTCCTTCCTTCGGACAGAGATTAATCAAGCATATATATACACCAAACCCATATTCACTTTTCACAGAGGAGATACACAACCACTGAAAACCCAGATTTCATTTTAAGACCAGCCATTTCGGACCACCATGTTTTTCTTATGCACGGAGGAAATACCAAACCTTTGACATACAGAGAAGCGATTACCGATTTCAGAAACCCTTCAAGCTCTTACGGATTTTAGACTCACTTTGTTCCCTGTTTTGATTTGATTTTCTCTCACATAATTCCCTATTTTGTTCTCTCTCTCTTTCATATAACTGAAGGGCAATTTGGACTTTTACAAATTGAAATTAATCACAAAAAGGTCCCATGGGACTTGAGGATAATTGTCAGATTATTTGGGACCTTTGATTCATTATTTTGCTTACTTGGGACCACTCTGTAATTTTCCCTATGACCTCTGCCTCACCACCACCAAATAAACATGAAATTTTCTCTAGGAATCAAACCTTGACCTTGCATCCTTTAAGCACATTTAAGTATATGTGTGTATTATTAGAAACTATAAATAAATTAAATGATAATTTAAATTTTAAATGAATATAACTTCAAAATATTCTTTTATGTTTTATAATAATTTTTTAATATAAATTAATTTCAATGAAAAAATTAAATTTTAAAACCAAAATGAATTTTTTTATAAATATACTTTTAGCCAATTTGATTTTAAATTCTATTTTTAACTAAAATTAATTAAAACTAACAATTTATGTATATATGTGTGTTTATTATTTTACATATTTGCCTTTTATTTCATCTATAATGTATTATTGATTGGAAAAATTCTGTCGTTAAAAATACCCTATGAAATTAGCAACGAAATCATGAAAATTAAAAATGGAAAATTCTATGCTAATTCCATCGCTAAAAAAATACTTCGTATAAAATTAATGATGGAATTTGCCACAAAGTAATTTAGTGACGGAAATATTTTTTATGGCTAATATAGAAAGGAAAACTTCCATAAAAAATTCCGTCATAAAAAATTCCAATAAAATTTCTAAAATAATTAACCACAAAAAAATTATATAGTTAATTCAGTTGGAAATTCAGTATTTTTGTAGTGTGTATTTATAACCGGAGTGAGTGTGTGTGCATCAACAATTGAGAATATTTTATCAATATATAAAATTTTAATATATGTATTTCTTTGTTACAAGTATATGGATGAAAATGCTAAAAAAGGCATTACTTTATAAAATTAAAGAACCAAAATAAAATCGTGTATAGAGTTAAAGAACTAAAGTTTATTTTTTTTACCTATTAAAAATTTATGAAGTGGATGCATCATACCAATAGAGCTTGTTTGTAACACCTTTTATAAAAGTAGTTTTCATACTTACATATTGGAATTGGAATTAAAAGAAGTAGTGTGATGTAATTCATATAGAGAAATCAATTAAAAAATGCTCAAATATAAAATGACTGAAAGGAAAATGCGTGTAATTATGCGCACTTTTGACTCAATTTGACCAGTGGAGCTATATTTTTATATTTTTCTTAAGTCAAGTGACTCATGGAGGTATTTTGTTTCCCACCCTGTCCATTGGAGCTTTGCCCAGACTATATTCAGATCCAACCCATGTGCATCTGGTTGTGGTGGATGTCTCCCAACAAGAATTTTTACTTATACTGGAACTTGAAACCGAGACCCGCTTAAGTTAAACCAAACCGTTTACCACTTGGATCAATCACATCATGACTAATGGAGGTAATTTAAAAGAGAAATAATGTGGACTTGTTAAAAAAGCCCACTACTTCTAACATACGTCCAGTCCTCAGAGTACCTATGAACTTTTCAATCCACTAAACAAGGCCAACAATGCCTTTATAGTGGAGAATCACACTCCCCCTTACAATATGCAATAAAATAGAGTCTCACACTCTCTGTTTTCTCAGAAATTCACAAATCAACTAATTCAAGGTTCCAACCTTGAATATCTCTCAGATTTACAGTAACTTTTGCTTAAAGAAACTCTCTCAAAAGAGTTGATAGCTAATACTGAAGTTCAGAAAAGAATATAGAAAAATTTACAGAGAATGTAATAACTAGTTTTGAATGCTCGGAATGTTCGTCTCTTATCTCTGTAATGAATGCTTGGCCCTTTTATAGATGAGAAGTAATGAAGTTGCCGTTAGAGATATTTTAATGTCCGTTACTCTCATCAACTACCTATTCAGCTTCGCCATTAATGTTGCATTAAATGCGTCTCAGGAATGTAGGCGACGATGACTGATTCATTCAATCTGTCTGCAAGAGACGTGGACAGCTTTTTCTCTTTCTATGATTCTGAATTTATGCATTTGTGAAGGCAAGTGAGATTCAAATGTTATTAATCACCAATAAGGAAAGTTGCAGAGAACAGGTAAAAAAACTGTCAAAGAAAAATAGCCATTGAGAAAAGCAATACTCGAGTTTTGTTTCATGATACTCGAGTGATAACCAAGTATTTTGAATTTTATAAAACAATACTCGAGTGTTTTGTTTCAAAGCTCGAGTTTTTATAACACTTTTGAAATTGTTCGAGTGTTTGCTGAGAGTATTACACAAGGTTTTGAATTCATATACAAATACTCGAGTGTTAAAAATTTTGTACTCAAGTGTTAAAAACACTTTCAGTTGCTACTCGAGTGTTTAGAGGAGAACTTGAAGTGAAGTCTTTTGAGATGCCACAATACTCGAGTGTTGGAAATATAATACTCGAGTGTTATCACTTCTCTTACCATTACTCAAGTGTTTTAATGGAAGTATTGTGTTTTGAGAAAAAGAGTGCTCAATACTCAAGTATTGAAAACCCAATACTCGAGTGTTGACAACACTTTCATCAAATGCTCGAATGTTCTGCTTGAAGTGTTGCACCACGTTTGAAAAATTTGCCCGATACTCGAGTGTTGCAAACTAGCACTTGAATGTTGGCAACACTTCTTTCACAACTCGAGTGTTCTGCTTCAAGTTGTTGGCCAATGTGTGTCATCAATTGTCTCATGGTGGAGGCCCGAGAGGCCAAGTCATAGTCGAACCATGGTGCTTGGGCGTCTGCTCTACTGTAGGTTAAGGAAATAGAGTTGCGCCTTGACTAACAGCTATAGCTTTTGGCCTAGTGGTAAGTGCTTGATCCTAACAATTGGTATCAGAGCCAAGGTCATGGATTTGATTCCCAGCAAGACAATTGCTAATGCGGAGATTGTTGGCCAATGTGTGGCATCAATTGTTCCATGGCGGAGGCCTGAGGGGCCAAGTTATAGTCGAACCATGGTACTTGGGCGTCTACTATACTATATGTTAAAGAAATAGAGTTGTGCCCTGACTAACATCTATAGTTTTTGGCTTAGTGGTAAGCGCTTGATCCTAACACAAGTGAAGTGCTGTGACTTGGAAAAACAACTCAATACTCAAGTATTCCAACACAATACTCGAGTGTTACCAATATTTTCATCTGTAACTCGAGTACTCTGCATCAAGTGAAGCATAGTGTTTTGAAAATAAGACTTAATACTCGAGCATTAAAACACAATACTCAAGTGTCGCTAACACTTCAACATCAATACTCGAGTTTCACTTGAAAGTATTTAGTTTAAAACATTCGAAGTGCCAATACTCGAGTGTTTCAAAAACATTACTCGAGTGTTGACAACACTTCAACCTAATACTCAAGTTTCCATTCAAAGTGTTCAATCACAGAGACATTTTAGCTCACAGTACTCGAGTATCAGCATTTATTACTCGAGTGTTATCAATACTTTCAACAATAACTCGAGTGTTGTCTGAAAATATTGATTTTAACACTTGAAAAGGGCTCAATACTCGAGTTCTAAAACACAATGCTTGAGTATTCTGTAATACTTTCATACAAACTCGATTACTGAAGCATAGAACTCGAGTGTTACATTATAAACACTTTATCAACAACAATTCATGCTTCATAATTCTTGAAATCATTTTGTTATCATCAAAATATGGCATCAACAGTTGATTGTGATTAGCTTGATTTTGGGTGCATTTGCAATGAAAAATGATAAATTTGCACTTAATTGTAATCATGAGCAAGTGATACTTCAAATGTTTGCTATTTTATTTTAGAAACTCTAGCTAATGACAATTGGAGACATCTCTGGAGAAGTTCGCCGTGGCACAATTCATAATTTGTTGTGGCCAAAGATCAAGCCAGCAAGCAAGAACTCTTAGGAGAGATTTGCCGCGATGAATATCGCGTATCAGTGTCAGATTATGCTCTAAATGGAAAAATACCCGACCTATCTTGTTGTATCCGACCCAGAGCAGTTGAAATATTCCATTTAAAGTAAAATTCGGCAAAGAGCACTAGGAAGGAGGCAAGTAACCATCCAATCTCATTCTTCATAATTTCTCTCATCTACTCCACCCAAAACCCTATTTCACCTCATATCATTCCCAATTCCACCATGCATCTCCATTCTTCCATCTAGAGCATGGAGTTGCTTGCTATGAATAGCTAGATCATCATTTTCCTTATGGAGATGAAGAGGGCTTGAGATCGAAGTGCCAAAAGGGGAGTAGTAGTTTTAATATGTGTTTATGTTGTAGATTTCATAGTTCTAAGTTAAGACTTGCGATTTGTACTTAAATACTTGGTCTCGGTCAAGCCAAACTTGGATTACTTGTGTATTGATTTTGCTTTGTGTTTGACTTGGTAGAGTGAAGTCTCATTTCTGCCTATTCAATAAGATCTTTGTTGCTCTCTTTTATCTTCTTAGTTGTGCTTGATATTTGAGGCAATATTGCATTGAGTTGGATTTTTCACTTGGTAATTTCTTTATATACACTAAGTGATTTTAAATGGTTTCATGAAATGGAGTTCATTGCATGGAATTTCTGACCCAGCAAGTTGTTGGAGGTTTTATTACGAAACGTAGAGCGAAATTTCTGCTTTCCCTAATGTTTTGTGAACTATGATAACCTAAATCATTTCTAAGAGGAAAACTATCACTCAACACCTTTTGCATTTCAATCCTTTTTTATTGCATTCCAATACCCAAAAATCCCAAGAAGAAATTCTATTTTGTAATTAGCTTCACTTATATGCAATTTTGAATCAAACTCGGTTTTTACCTCCAAAGTAAACTTAACCACAAGCTAACTAACTAGTTAAGCATGAGGTTTCGTAGAGAATGACCCTGGGGTTGCACCCTATAATGCAATCATTGGAAATCACAATTGTTTTTATCTGTTTCCAAGGCCTGACAACAACAAATTTTATACTATCATCTATGGAAGGATCAAGCTCCAACATGGATGGTAGAGGCATGATGTTTTTTTGAACTTTGGTTCCATGGTTTTATTAAAACTGCAACCTTATAGACAACAATCTCTTGCCAAACGCCGTTCTGAAAAAGCTTGCTCCTCGTTATTTCAGACCATATCAAGTCATTCACAAAGTTTAGGATAACTCTTCAAAGTAACGAAGAGTGTTATTCATTCATCCTACCTGTTTGAAAAACCTTTAGGAGAATGAATTTCAGTAGAATGCATATTGTCCAAAATTACATTTCGACAGAATGCATTTTGGTATAATACAATTATGTTTGGATAAATTTTAGATTCAAAGTGTATTTATTCTGCTAAAAAGGAATTTTTACTCAAAATATACTTTGAAAGAATGAGTTACTAAATATTAAAATCTCTAAGCTAACGGATTTTTAAGTCCAAAATGTAGCTTGGACCCAAAAAAATTGTTACCAAATATGCGCATTATCTTTATCCTCTGGTCTAGAATTTGGAGATCCTGATTCTAGCTAACTTTTCTATTTCTTCTACTCTTTCCCTTTCCTTATTTGTGTGAGCAATAGAAAATCATGTTTGTATAAATTAAGATAAAATTCTTGTTATATATTTACCTTGTAGCTCATATATTAAAAAAAAAAAGTAACATCTAAACGTAATTCACAAGTCCTATTAAAAGGGAAAAGCACATCAAAGCATGACGATTTTGATCATGTCAAGAATTTGAAGGGCTGCAGGCAAGTTCTTTGGTTCATAGCCTGAAGTCCACGTTACGAGAAACAAACGTGTCCACGACTTACAAGGTCACGTCCACCTAACAATTTTGTACCCTTCTTATATTTGTTGGCCCCAAGATAAACAAAATTATTTTATATACATTTTTTATTTAGTGATTTAATCAATCACATTGGAAACTTCCCGAGAGCTTACTTTTTGGGTCATCTTTTCAACAAACGTGGGCCACACGCATCCTTTTGTCCTTTTCTTATGCCATCTTTCCGTTGACGGGAAAGCATTATAATGAGTGTATTTGGGAAAGTTTCTCAACACCCCAAAAATACGTTTAATAATATTTTTCGATAAAACGAGATAATCTCTTTCATACATTTATTTCATAAATGGTAAAAGTACTTCTTCACTGCTTTACCAAACAAACCCTGAAAGTATTATTAGTTTATCAAAAATGTCGGGAAAGAGGATATTAAAATAAAACTCACTCCCATTAACGTCAATTTATTTTATCTGTTAAAATAATGATTTTTTGATGACATTGAAATTATAATTTTTTTTAGTCATCTAGATTGATAGCAATGTTTAAAAGATGTATTTTTACTAATGGGATTGTATCTAAAAGAAAGAATTAATCACTCATAAGTTAAAATTTAAATCTTTATTTAAAAATGTGTTCATTTTAGTATTAAACAATGTCTTTAAAAAATTAACTCAGATAAACATGTGTTTAATAAAAGAAAAAGATAATATTTTAAAACAGCAAAATCTTTTTGTGAATAATACATTAATTTTTGTTAATTTTTATAAATTAATCATCTAACTATTATATTAAAAATTGAAGGAGTTCTGACTGAATAACTTTCAAGATCAATTATTTATACATGCAGAATTTTTTAAAGCAGTTTTATAAACGATGGACGGTCGAGTCCTAGCCTGGTTTAAAAATGTGAAAGTGATAGTAGAAGAAGGAGCTAATATAATTAAGAAATGAAAAAAAAGAAGAAGGAAATCGAATGATTTAAAAATACGTGGACAACAGTAATTCAAGTTTAAAAACACATTTATCCTTTTTAATAATTAATTTTTTTAAATCTTAATTAAAAAACTGAAAACCATTGCTGTAAATTTTGAAAAATATTGTTGAAAATGATTGAAAACCTAGTCAACTATTTGATAAGTTGATTAGTTAATATGGAATTTTTATAACCAATTAACATTTTAGGATTGACAAACTTTTACATGACATATAATTTTAATGTGTAACTACTAACTACCAATACGAAGTTGTTGATATATGATAGTTAATTTTTTTTTTTTACAAATGCACATTTACTTGATGGCTATTGTAAAAGAATTGTCAAATAAATGAGTACATTTACTTGATGATAATGGTTCACAGGAACCTTTTCAAATGTTGTCTTAAATTTAAAAAATAAATAGAATAGGACTTTTTTTAAAGTCACACACACACACACACAAAGAAATGGAGGGAGCAGTGTCACCAAAAAAAAAAAAAAAAGAAATGGAGGGAGCAATTTTTTCCATATAAAGAATATAACACATTTTGGTTAATGAAATGTCTAAATGTGAAATAAAAAGAATATAACACATATCTAAAAAGAAGAATAAAAAATGTGAAATAATCTTTTTAACCCTATTAATTAAGACTAAAAAGAAGAATATAAATATCTAAATGTTGCTTCATGAAATGTACAAATATTCATACATTAATTCTTGTAAACTGTAATACTGATTATGTAACAAAAACTATGTAATTAGGGTTGTTTGATTTGCTGAAATCCGTTGGACTCAAAATTACATAAATTACTTTACTATACCAATTAAATAATTAAATAAGTAGAATGCGTTAGAATTACATTTAACCTTTTCACGTAAACGAACGAAAAATGTCATAGATGATCATTTTAACCCTTAAAATTGTAATTTAAAAATTATTAATTATAAATTTAACAAGTTTAGATCATTCTCAGCTTTTCTTTGTCATTATCCCATTCGTCAAATGCCCGTAAGTCCCCATTTCCGGCGACTAGTTAAATTTTGGTTGGCCATACAAATAAACAAATTCCACAGCCGAGTATGCCCAAATCCCACTCCTCCACAAACTAGTATTCACACTCTAATATATATATATATATATATCTGTGTATATATGTATATATATTCCCAAGGTCACACACACGCAATCACCAAGTGAGTCTTCCCTTTCATTTGAGTTTCTCATCAGAAGAAAAAAAAACAGAACAGGGGCGACCTGACCTGACATTTAAGAACACAGAGCCATGGCAGGCAAGCTCAACACACTTGCTCTTCTGCTCATATCACTAGCCACCGTATTTCACCGTTCATTGGCTCAAACCCGGCATGTCGTTGGCGGCACCACGGGCTGGACCGTCCCTCCCGGCGGGGCAGCAACCTACAGCAGCTGGGCTTCTAATCAGACCTTTAAGCAAGGCGATGCTCTTGGTAATAGACAAGACTCATGCATAGCACATCTCTGTAAACATAAGATCTAGTTGTGGAATAAGTTAGTCCCAACACTTGTTATTTCTTTGTGC
>JANTPZ010040124.1:0-16605 GCA_025593235.1 Vachellia pachyceras | reverse complement strand
AGCACAATATCGTTACTTTCATTCCCACTTATTGATAATATGACTTCTTCTCAACTCCTCATATGTCTTGCCTTCCTTTATACATCTTGTTCTCACACAACCATCAATATATCGAATATTATCTTTTCCGCCATTTACAAATCCCCTACCTCTACATGAAAGAAACGGAACAAATTCTTCCCCAATGTAATTGCCAAAAAAATTGACAACCTACCTGCAGCACATACATTTTCATTAACAACTGGAACAATCATATTAGAAACTATTGATAGACAGGACATTTCTAAACACAACAATATGTCTAATCACAACAACATTCATTATATTCACCTATTTCCACTTATCACAGAAACAAAAAACAGCATCCCATCTATTACCATAGACACAAACAGAATAACATCCCACTATCATACCCACGATGAAACCCTAAGAACAACTGTAAATACTATGAATAAAGTACAAGTTCAATACAAGCTTTGTATTAATTTCCTAGTTTAGACTAGATCGTCAAAAGATAAGCCCAAGCCATAGCCTTTGGCCAAGAACATAAATTGAATGCTCAGAATGTATCCATCCAAAAAGAAACCTATCAACGTTAAAGGACTAGCAAGGAGAGGAGAGGAGGTTCGACTCAAATTCTAGAGAAGGATATGATATATGAACATAGCTTTCTTTGGAAGCATCCATCCCCATAGAAGATGGCAAAACTGATTCAGGCTTCTCTGTTTAATTTTCAATTACTGAGGGAACACTAGTAATTGCACTAATACAATCTCTATCATAGAGGTCCTTTAGGATTTTTTTTAGTAAATGTTCAAATTACAGGGACCTTTTCTATTATTTATTCTCTTCCTTGGGCTCCAGATGCAATTTTCCCTTGTGAATATTTCTCATATAAAGAATTGAAGCCTACAATTTTTAGCTTTTATGTAGATATGACTAATGCTAACACAAAAATAATCTTTTTATTTCTTTGTTGGGGTTGGATTTAATGGAAAAAGTTATTAGGCCCTCACAACCTTAGAGAACCAAGGTTTGAATCCCCGCTAGACAAGATGGTCACATTTAGTTTCTGACAATATCTTAAATAGGATTGCCTTAAGGAAAAGTATACATATGTTTAGCACAAAAAATATTTTTTTTCTTTTGGGTTTATCATCATCATCATCATCATCATCATCAAATCATAGGTTTCAACAAATGTTTACCAACAAATAAGAACTATTAATTCATGAAGTTTGGATTTGGAAATATTCTTCAAGAGATCGTATTCTCTAAAAGTATTAGCAAGGCTCTTCCAGTTTCACACACAGGTCAATTGACTATTTTATTCTCATTCTTTTTTTTTTAGAAAAAGCTATTCTTCTTCCCACGTTTTGGAAAAATGGCTACTCAAAGTCATCGACCAGGACCTGCTCATCCTTTGAAAGTCTTTCTACTTTTGTCTTCTATGCAATGTACTTTTTAAATGAATAGCCATTATAGTGTGTGCATCTCTCTAGATACTGGGTTCCCTTCCAGCGAAGTCTTAGCAATAATATTCTTCAAATCTCATTACTTAAAATGTCCTCTTGACTCAAACTTTTGAATGTCTTTCACTTTTGTTTTCTAGAAAAATTCTTACCGGTCAAAGCTCTGGAAAAATTTTTACCGGTCAAAGCCGCTTTCTCCCCAAAATTGAAGTTAAAAGAAAATACCACATTAGTTTGACTTTGCATGCACTGTTACACACGTTGTTGATTATTAACACAGTTGCATTCTTTAAATAAGTATATACAACACTATCATAATAACCATTATCATTTACTCTTAAATAATGTGATCATGAGTTTAACATTTAATTATTGATAACTACATGACCACATTTCGCTTTTGTTTTCTGGAAATATTTTTATCAGTTAAACTGCTTTCTTCATAAATTGCCCCGATATTGAAGTTATAATAAAAATCCACCATTAGCTTGACTCTGCATGCACTGTCGCACACATTGATTATTCTTGCAGTTGCATTCTTCAAATAAGCGCATACAACGCTATCGTTCCGACCATTATCATTTACTCTTAAATAATGTAATCACGAGTTTAACATTTAATTATTGATAACTAAATGAGCACATTTCACTTTTTTATGTGGGAAAATTCTCATCAATTAAGCTTCTTTTTCGTAAGTTGCCCCAATTTTGAAGTTACAAGTCTACAATTAGTTTGACTATTCAAGCACTGTCATACACGTTGTTGATTATTCTTGTGGTTGCATCATTTGGATAAGTATAACATTTAATTAATGATAGCCACATGAAAAATTAAACTACAAAATGGATCTTATATTAAGAATGAAAAGGCTATAAAAATTAATTAATTACGACAAAGTAAAAGGAACTTGAGATTACTTTCACAAATTCACAAAACTTATTCATAATTGTCATTATTTTTAGGCAAATACTTCTATCGCGTAAAAATACAATAATTATGATAATCTAATTTGAACAATCAGGAACTATTCTCCTTTTTATCTTTGCCTTCCCCGTAGCTTCAAACCTGAAACTTAGGTTCTTGACACTTTCTTTGCCGCTTGGTGAATAAATGATTGTTAATTCATTTGCTTATATATATATATATATATATATATATTAACATCCATTGCGTTCACTACAACATTGCTAATAGCCATGGCTTTCCTCTTCAGAAATATTCCTCAAGCTTCTGAAAAGCTAACGCTTTTGTGGGTGATGTTAATTGGCTATTTAACGCTGTGGCCATCTCCTGCTTCCTCTTTCAAGGCTTCTCCAAACAGTGAAGCAAATGCTCTGCTAAAATGGAAAGACAGCCTTGATGATCAAAGCCAAAATATGTTATCATCATGGAGGAAACATAATAGCACTCAAACTTGCAAATGGGTTGGAATTGCATGCAATGAGTTCAACTCCATTTCCAATATATCTGTTGGAGATTTTGGATTAAGAGGTATGCTCGATAGTCTCAATTTCTCATCTTTTCCCAATCTCCAAGTCATACGTATGCAAAACAACTCATTTCATGGGATTATCCCTCCCCAGATCGGTCAACTCTCCAAACTTCGTATTATAGATCTTAACCATAATGAGTTCTCTGGTAGCATTCCAACAAGTGTTGGCAACTTGTCCACACTCTCACAACTTTCTTTGAAACATAATCATCTCTCTGGAGCATTTCCAGATTGGATCACTCAGTTGACAAGGCTTGACACATTAGTCTTAAGTTATAATGATTTCACTGGCCTTATTCCTGAAGCTATAGGAAATTTGACGAAGCTCTTTGTTTTAGATTTGAATGCAAATAAACTTTCAGGATTTGTTCCTTCTAGCATTGAAAGCTTAACTAAGCTCTCTGAATTAAGTTTGTTTAAAACAACCTTTCTGGAACCATTCCTTCTAGCATTGGAAACTTGACAAAACTCTCTGTGTTAGATTTGAGTGCAAACAACCTTTCTGGAACTATTCCTTCTAGCATTGGAAGCTTGACTGAGCTCTCTACATTAAGTTTGTCTGAAAACAACCTTTCTGGAACTATTCCTTCCAGCATTGGAAACTTGACAAAGCTCTCCGTGTTATATTTGGGTACAAACAACCTTTCTGGAACTATTCCTTCCAGCATTGAAAACTTGACAAAGCTCTTTGTGCTATATTTGAGTACAAACAACCTTTCTGGATCTATTCCTTCTAGCATTGGAAGCTTGACTGAGCTCACCCAATTAATTTTGTTCCAAAACAACCTTTCTGGAACTATTCCTTCTAGTATTGGAAACTTGACAAAGCTCTCTGTGTTATATTTGAGAACAAACAACCTTTCTGGATTTATTCCTTTTAGCATTGGAAGATTGACTAGGCTCTCCCAATTAATTTTGTATGAAAACAACCTTTCTGGAGCTCTTCCTTCTAGCATTGGAAATTTGACTGAGCTGTCCGAACTACGTTTGTGTCAAAACAAACTTAGTGGTAGTCTTCCATCAGAAATGAACAGCCTTACAAAATTGGTATCCTTTCTAATTGCAAACAACAATTTTGAAGGTCATTTGCCTCAAGACATTTGCCTTGGAGGATTGCTTACTAAAATCTCTATAAATGAAAATCAATTCAGTGGTCCAATTCCTAGAAGTTTAAAGAATTGCTCAAGCCTTGTTAGAGCAAGGCTTGAAAAAAATCAACTAATAGGAAATGTCACAAAAGCTTTTGGTGTATATCGAAAATTGGAATATATTGATTTAAGTAACAATGCACTTTATGGCCACTTGTCGCCTACATGGGGGCAGTGTCATAACCTTGCAAGCTTCATGATCTCGAATAATAACTTGTCGGGTGGCATACCACCAGAATTGAGCAAGGCAACAAAGTTACAACGGCTAGATTTTTCATCAAATCAGTTGTCAGGAAATATTCCAAAGGAATTGGGTTACTTGTCATTGTTGAGTGAACTTATGCTTAGCAACAATCGACTTTCTGGAAACATTCCTATTGACATAGGATTGTTGACAAACCTTGATCAGATGAGTCTGGCTAACAATCATTTGAGTGGTTCAGTTCCAGAACAATTTCGAGGGTTGATCCGGTTATGGAATTTGAGCTTAAGTGGAAATAAGTTCTTCAGCCTTTCATCTAGTTTTGGCCAATTACAACATCTTCAATTTCTTGATATCAGTGCGAATTCCTTTTCCAGTGGAATCCCAACTATGCTTGGAGGGCTACAACAATTGGAAACATTGAACCTCTCATGTAATAACTTCTCTGGTACGATTCCTCCATTTTTTGATGATTTGAAAAGCTTGACAAGGATTGACCTGTCACACAATCAATTAGAAGGTCCTCTTCCAAATAGTTTTGCCTTTCGGAATGCTTCAATTGAGACACTGAAAGACAACAAAGGCTTATGTGGAAATGTATATGTCTTGCCAAGTTGCCCAACAAAAAGTTATGATCAAAGTCATCATAAGCGAAACAAAGTGGTGATCTATGTTCTACCCTTTGGTTTTGGATCCGTGTTGCTAGCAGTAATTTTGATGGGAATTTCATATATTGTTTGCCATCGCAATGCAAGGATAGCAAAAGTTCAAGAAAGAGAAGTGCAAACTCAAAATTTGTTTGCTATATGGAGTTATGATGGTAATTTAGTATATGAAAACATTATTGAAGCCACAGAGGAGTTTAACAAAAAATATCTTGTTGGGATGGATGGATTTGGAAGCGTCTACAAAGCTAAATTATCAACAGGCCAAGTTGTGGCTGTGAAAAAGCTTCATTCACTACCAGAAAAGGATAGGTGCCAAGAAAAAGCATTTATAAGTGAGATTCGGGCCTTGACAGAAACTAGGCATCATAATATCATCAAGCTATATGGGTTTTGCTGGCATTCAAAGTTCTCCTTTTTGGTTTATGAATTCTTGGAAGGGGGAAGCTTAGATAAGATATTGAGTGATGAGACAGAAGCCACTGCATTGGATTGGAGTAAAAGAATCAAAGTTGTTGAAGGTGTGGCTAATGCTTCATGCTATCTTCACCATGGATGCTCACCTCCGATAGTTCATCGTGACATATCAACTAAAAATGTTATTTTAGACTTAGATTATGAGGCTCACATCTCTAACTTCGGGACGGCCAAGTTTTTGTATTCAGATTCTAGCTGTTGGACTTCATTTGCTGGTACCTTTGGCTATGCTGCTCCAGGTTAAGCATCTTTTATATGATGTGATGTTTGTTACTTATGAGTTACGTAGCACAACATTTCATGTTTTCTTTTGTCGAACAATTATATTTTCATCACTAACACTGGTTTTTCTTTTCATGATAATCATTTTGATTTTGTTATAGAACTTGCATATACAATGGAAGTGACAGAGAAATGTGACGTTTACAGCTTTGGAGTGTTGGCTTTGGAAATAATTATGGGAAAGCATCCAAGAGATCTCATAATGTCATGTTTATCATTAACATCTTCCGCTACTGCAACAACAGATGCTCATGATTTGGATTTGATGAGAGTTTTGGATCAAAGGCTACCTTATCCTCGAGGCTCGGTGGATGAGAAGGTGATGTTGATTGCACAAATAGCATTTACTTGCTTGAATGAGAATCCATATACTCGCCCAACCATGGAGCAGGTGTGTAAGGATCTTGCCAGGCCAACGTCACATATTGTTAGTTCCATTCCATAGCATCATCATATAAGTTGGAGTTCTCAACTGAAAATAAATATCAATATATGAATGTTTGATGTATAGTCTTAATGTTTAATGTGTTATCCTCTTGTACTTGTATTATATTGGAATGATGTTTTACCTTTTGAATAAAATCGATCAGAGATAATTAAATATTGTGTAATTAAGTTGATATGTGCTATATGTGTTCAATATCATTTTTATTACGTACTCTTTTTATGCCATGATTTAATAAAACTAATGGTTCACATCATCAGTAAAAACCCCGCCCGATATACTTTTACATATATCATTCTTTAGCATAGGAGAGGAAATGAGAATACTACTCTAGATGTGTGTGTGTATTCTCTAGTAAAAGTAATTAATCCATAGAAGTGTCACTCAGAATTTATTTTTTTTAACAATTTTGTAATTTTACTTGGCGAGAGAGATAGAGACTCTAATGTGGACAAAGATTTGGCATATGATTTTACCTGGCGGATGCTCGTTTGTCTCTCCATTTAAGTAACGCAATATTACTATATTTTTTTACTTTTAAGGTGAAATTACTCTAAAAAACTTCCAAAGCAAATATATGTTCCTCTGAGAAAACTTTTGGGGTGAAAATGTACCTTAACCTGAAAAGTCATCTAGCTAGTTTTACATGATTTGAAAGAACTCAACTACTAGAAAGATAATAAAAGTTGGGACGATCTTGATAAGTTAACCTAATAGGCTAGAGTATATCATTGATCTCAAATACGTTTAATTAAATACAAAGAATAAAATGATTAATATTATAAATAATATATCTCTATTGGTAAAATAATAAATTAATAAGAAAAGATAAAAAATAAATAAAATATTGATATTAATAACAAAAAAATAATAGAAGATGTGAAAGAGAAAACATGCTGGAGGAGAGGGTGAAAAGGATACGAAGAAAAGAAAGAGGGTGAGGATGGAGATGGGGCTGGAGATGAAAGAATTAACTACAAATTCCAAAATTTCATTCCCCGGAGTAAATGAAACTTCAAAAAATACAAGACTTTTCATTCCAAAATACTCAACATATTGAATTACATAATGTGATAAATATATATATATATATATATATATGCATGCGCGCGTGTGAAGAAGAAAAGGAAAGAGATAATGATGAATAATAATTTTTTATAATAGTATTCATATAATCAAATACATAATGACAAATCAGCCAACATGGAAACTCCTGAACAATAATATACCGTTGGAGCCAATAATCAGATACATAATTTTATCTTATCATGATTAAGATTACTTTAATTTCTGTGCTGTTATATTATTTCAGCATATACTTTTATTTAATGTTGATTAGATTTGACCAATATTAAATTATCCTCATTCTCCCCTCTTGACTAAATATATACATACACACTTGGCAAGTAATATATGTCCTCAGATAGTACAGCACTGATATGATCAATTTTTGGCTGTCCACCTATCTCACCAGTAGTGTGTACTCCAAAGTCCTAAACTTTCAATATCTCCTTTGGTCTTAAACATGTCATTAGAGGTTGTATGTGTTATGTACGTAGATACATAAAAGATGATGGAGAGCAAGCTTCGATTCAAGAGCGATGAAGTATATTTCTCTTGGCTCCTCTCCTATTCAAAAGGAATATAATATTATTTTCCAACCACTATTCTCATATGCAATATTGTGTCCATTTGGAAAACCCTTGGAACAATAATCGTTGACCATAATACATTTTGGAAAATGACTTTTGTTCAGAATATATTTATATTTAGATAAACGTTGGACTCAAAATGTATTTTCGCAAAATGTATTTTACCAATAAGAGCTTTTTGTTCAGAACATATTTTGAAAGAAGGAGTTGTCAAACTCTGGAGTCTGCAAACTAACAGACTTTTGAGTCCAAAATATATTTTGGACATTTGAAAGAAGTTGCTAAACAAGCGAGAAGAATGCTTTTCACCCCAAATTACCCATTTAGGGGATATAAAGAATTGGAAGAAAGTTATCAATGTTGATCAAAAGCCTTCCAATGAGGAAGAAATTAGTAAGCTATAGATAAGTCCTTACCATCAAGTATGATCCAGTTGGTAATATAAATAAACAAATATGAGGCAAATGGGGTGCCCTTAAGAACAACAAGATCATGCTCTATTAACGCATGTTGACAGTGAAGTGTTTAAATTAAAAAATTGTCACACCAAATGAATGCACCAACGCCGATTATCTCCCAATGACTAATTTGTAAAAAATTTCTTATGGTTGTATTTATTTCTTTGTAATCGTATGCTTATATTTTAAGGGATAAGGTATTGTTATCTGGAAGAACGACCGAAAAGCACCAATACATACTGATGAAAATTATTGGTGCCAGCTCAAAGCCAAATTCATAGACAAATGATACACACGCCTGCCCAAGAAAAAAATATGCTTGAGAAGATAAAGACCAATAAGGATATAAAAAATAAAAAAAATGAACATCATTAACCAATGTAGAATGTACAATTCAATGGTTCGCCATGTCCAGACCAACCCACTTTCGTAGAACACAGCAGCCCTTGAAATCTGGAGAACACTGAATAATACTCTCTTTAGCCAAAATCCTCTCTCCTGTATAAATGGTCGGCTGGCATTTAGCCAATTCGAACCCGTTGGTTCTAGCGGGCTGGCAGGTTGGACTCGTGGGCCAACCAGGCATAACCCAACCCTATCACCAACAACCAATCTTTTTATTTGACTTCTTTGCTTTTTTATGTGTCAATGGTTACACATGTTATTTAATTAGATAATATATATATTATTAAGGGAAAAGGTATATATAAGGTTAGATAACTAATTTTAAAGAAATGAATTAAATTAGTTATTTGTAATAAATATGAGTTAATTTTTTTTAAAGTATAATCTTTCATCTTAATTATTCTTCACTAGAAACCATTTCGTATAGGCAACCAATGTAGATACATTAAAAAAATCATAAATTTAGAAAATAAAATGAATTAAAATATTATATCATTTTAGTACCGAAATCTAACATCCAACTCTTGTATTATTGACATGACACAAAAAATAGCTCTTATATTAACAACTTATTAAGAAATGAGCTTTTATATCCCCTTTTACTCTATTTCTATTTAATATATTACTATCTTCTTTTTTTGTGATGATGGAGTACATGTTTGGGAAACACTTATTCCTAATGATACCTGTAAGTTAAAACAAAGCTATCTCGAAATCCATAAAAACCATATCAAAATCTATAAAAACCATCTCGAAATCAGTAAACCCATATCGAAATCTGTAAAATATCTAGGAAACCGTAACTCCTTTCTCCCAACTGATTTCCCAAACACACACAGAGATGGGATAATCAAAGGTTAGAGAATACTACAAGTAATAGTCCACTTCAATCATAGAAGCCCATAAGATGGAAAAGCTACATAACATCTAAGTCTTTCAGCATACACCTCGGGTAGCAAATCCACTTTCCTTCCGGCTACTACTTCAAATGCTTAAAGTTTCATTGGTGCCGATTGCTGAAGTTGCTTATGCCTTCACAAGAGGCAACAAGTTAGTTCACAGGAAAGGTGCTTGGAAATCCATTAAACGGGCAACTGTAAGGAACAAGTTTATAGATGTCTACTTGGAAAACATCTACTTCTAATGCAAACACATTCTTTACAATTTCAACAAAGAATCAAGAACATGAAATGTTGACTGACTGTTTTTTGGCCTGAACACTGAATAACTAGTTTACTTGCCAATAATGAATAGCACAAACATGAACAATAAAGAACTGGATGTCAGTCCACAGAAATAGTTATCGCAATGCATACAAATGAGAAAAGGACGTAGAGAACGAAAATCATATATAGTAATAACACCCATTTTGCAGACAACTGCTCAATAAAAAGAAACTGACTTTACAAAAAAAAAACCTAAATGTGCGTTGGAGGAGGAAGGAGGGGCGACTTGGGGAGATGGAGACAGAGGAAACGATGAGATTGGTGGAGGGACCAGGCCAAGTTGACCATATAGGCGAGACCCTCGGCTGTGAGGAAGAAGCGAGGAAGACTTTGTGCAAAGAAAAAGAAGAAGGAAGACGTGAACGGCTCGGAGGGAAAATCTAATTAAGTATGCAAATTTCGTGCTTGTTTGGGAATGCATTTTGGAGGCTTTGGAATGCATTCCTGCACAAACCGAGACAAAATTCCCTTCATATTCAGAATCCGTAAATCGTTATCAAAGAGAAGATGGAAACTTATCTTTTTTAAAAGAAATTACTTATTTTTATCTCACCTTATTACCTCTAATGAACATATTGCATAGCGCAATGAGAGGGTGCAAATGGTGGGCGAAGGAGGTGTAATTGCTAGAGATAGAGAGTGGTTTGCATTTAAAAAAACAATTTAAAAATAATATTGTGGGATCTATATACACAAAACTTTTATAAAAGTAAAGTAAGTTTAACAGTTAGGGCAAACTTGCACCACTTTTATAATGTTTTGTATATTTTTGTACCTTTTATAAATTTTATAGTGTTAGATGTTCTAATACAGTGTATAGTTTTTACTACTAAAATTCACGTCCTTTTTTTAAAAAAGGGAGTAAAAAATGAAGGCGGTGGCATTTTTGAAATTATAAGAACGGAGATACGAGTTTACGCGCCCTACTTTCAATATAGGGCGCCAAAAGTTGGCTTATAACGCCCTATATTAGAGATAGGGCGCCAAAAGTGGGACTTATGGCGCCCTATCTGATAATAGGGCGCTTAAAGGCACCCTTTGGCGCCCTATATTAAAGGTAGTGTGCCAAAAGTAGGACTTATGGCACCACCCTTTTTTTTAAAAAAAGGGAGGGAGTAAAAAATGAAGGCGATGACATTTTTAAAATTATAGGAACGGAGACGGGCCTTTATGCGCCCTATATTTGATATAGGGCGCATTAAGGCTGACTTTTAGCGCCCTATTTCATATAGGGCGCCAAAAGGCACAGAAGGCACCCTTTTAACGCCCTATATGCAATATAGGGCGCCAAAAGTAATTTAAAATTACCATTACGCTCCCTATCCTAGAGAAAGGGCGCCTAAACTAAGTAAGGGTGGGAGCAATGCACAGCATTCAAAACGCACAGTCGGTCTCAGCTTCTCAGTCTCTCTTGGTCACAGCTTCTCTCTTGGTCACACACGCACAGGTTCAACCTCAGCTTTCGCCTTTTCTCCCATTCCGCCGACGCCTCTGGTTCAACCTCCTCGCAGGTGACGCGCGCTCTCTCTCTCTCTCTAGTTCAATCTCTGGTTCTCTCGAGTTCAGTCTCTGGTTCTCTCTCAAGATGATTTTGCTGTTAATCTATTTGATTTTTGAAATTTTATTAATAACTACCTCTGACGAGTAAGAAATTGAAGGAATAAAGCACACAGATATATATATATATATATCCAGAAATCCAGGGAGGTTGAGAAAGATCGTTGTACGAACCAGAGGAAGTCGATGACTTATTGACAATCTTGAGGTGAAAGGATCAGAGTGTGAAGCTAGGCGTTAGAACGAAGAAGCTGATGAGATTATGATAAGTGAGCGTCCGTGAGAGGAAGTTGATCGATCGGAGTTGCGACGTGAAGGCTGCCAACATGCGCGACCGCAAGCTCCTCACAGAGGATGCGCCGCTATGTCAAGAAAAGGAGAGATCAAAGCACTGAATCTCTATCTCTTGTTGTGTATATGGTTGGAGCCTGTGGGAACTCTTCGCTTCTGAGACTCAAACTCCATACCTCTGTTGCTGCTACTTGACGAAGAAGAATATGGAGAGCTACTGCGACGCCATGGATGAAGCTCTTGCAAGCTTGAAGAAGGACCTGAGAACTTGATCATCCTTGTCGCATTAATTCTCGAAGTGAAGAAGATCAGCAGAATTAATAAACCCAAAAACAGGAACTTGAAGGAGTGCGACTGCTTCTTCGCCTTCATTCTTCTTCTGATCTACAGTCTGAACAATGCCCGAGAGAGGTATTGCAAAGTTGTTTGGGCTAGCCAGCCTTTTATATATATATATATATATATGAGCATATGGTTTGGGTCTACTTCCCTTGGATTTGTGAGGGCCATTGCTACTGGAGTTTTTGTATGTGCTTCTAGTATCTATGATTACGCAAAGCGAAACCATAGGATTCTGACATTGCCTGCTCAAATGGTGGAGGTCCCTTTGTAGATCTTCTTTGGTCCTATCTGCAGAAATCAATGGCTTCACGAATGAGGCTCGAGCCAGTTTTTTTTAAAAAAAAAACCCTACAGCGCCCTATCTTGGAAGATAGGGTGCCGTAAGCTAAGGTGCCCTATTTTTTAAGATAGGGCGCCGTAAGGTTACCTACAGCGTCTTTTATAATATAGGGCGCCGTAGGCCTTACCTTTCTATTCCCTTCACATATACACTCCGCCGAGAAAGGGCGCCAATTGAGTTAAAAATAGGGCTTAAAAAGTACTTTTGTAGTAGTGCCTAATACAAAATTTTAATTTTAGATTTGCACTTTTATCCTAATTAAAAACAAGGGATTAATATGGTTTGATATTTGATTGCATCAGCTTCAATCCGCGAGGGGAGGCTCCATTGGACAGATATGATGTTGCTGTCCACAGGAAGGGAGGGAGGATTTCAGAAGTCAATGGGAGAAGTAGGAAGGAAGAGAGAGAAAGAGAGAGCAAGGAGTTTAAAAAAAAATTAAATCAATAGCAGGGGGAGATGACAGGTGGAGTAAACTTAAGGAAATTTATAATCAGCTCACAATAAGAAAAATTAATGAATAAAAGGTTTTAAAGGTTGGTAAAATTACCATCAAGTCTCAGCGGTAGCTGATCCGGTTGTTATTGACGGTTAGTGAGGTTGTCACAATCGGACCAGCTATTGCTGAGACTTGATGGTAATTTTGCCAATCTTTGAAACTTTTTGTTCATTAATTCCTCTATTTGGAACCTGGTGGTAAATTTCCCTAAAATCAATGAGTTGATGCAATTGTGATTGGACATAAAAGACACATGGACAATAGTGTGGGGCCCATTGAATTAAAAGTTGATAGACATTGACATAAGTTAACGGTGAACGTGCACTTTTGGAATCATGTTTTTGCAATCACGTTTGGAAGCCCATAAGATGGAAAAGCTACATAACATTAACCTAAAGTCTTTCAGCATACACCTCGAGTAGCAAATCCACTTTCCTTCCAACTGCTACTTCAAATGCTTAAAGTTTCATTAGTGCTGATTGCTGAAGTTGCTTATGCCTTCACAAGAAGCAACAAGTTAGTTCATAGGAAAGGTGCCTGGAAATCCATTAAATGGGCACAACTGCAAGGAACAAGTTTATAGATGTCTACTGGGAAAACATCTACCTCCAATGCAAACACATTCTTTACACTTTCAATAAAGAATCAAGCACATGAATGTTGAATGACTATTTTTTTGGCCTGAACACTGAATCACTAGTTTACCTGCCAATATATGAATAGCACAAACTAGAACCATAAAGAATTGGATGTCAGTCCATAGAAATAGTTATTGCAATGCATACAAATGAGAAAAGCATATATAGTAACAACACCCATTTTGTAGACAACTACTCAATAAAAATAAACTGACTCTACAAAAAAAAACTGAATGTGCGTCGGAGGAGGAAGGAGGGGCGACTTGGGGAGATGGAGACAGAGGCACCGACGAGATTGGTGGAGGGAATAGGCCAAATTGACCATACAGGTGAAACCCTCGGTGGACAGAGAATGATCCTCAGCAGAGCTACGCATCGTAGAGAAGAAGGAAGAGCAGTGGAAGACGCGAGACCCTCGACGGTGAGGAAGAAGCGAGGAAGACGTTGTGAAGAGAAAGAGAAGAAAAGGAAGACACGAACGGCTCGGAGGGAAATCTGAGTATGAAAATTTCAAAGAGAAGATGGAGACTTATTAGTTATTTTTGTCTTACCTTATTACCTCTAATGAATGTAAAGAGGTAATAAGTGAGGTGTGATAGGGTGAGCAGGAGAGCGAGTAATTGCACAGCGCAATGAGATAGCGTGTTTGTTTGAGAATCCGTTAGAAGAACGATTTTATGGATTCCACGGTAAGTATGTGAGAGTGATTTTATCTCGTTTTGCTTGCAATGTGATTGAAAAGCACTCCCTAAACACCCATAGAGAGTGGTTTGCATTTTTTTTAAAATAATAATTTAAAAATAATATTGTGGGGTCTATATACAAAAAGTAACATAAGTTTAACGGTTGAAGTAAATTTGTACCATTTTTATAATGCTATGTATTATGGTGTCACTTGTTAGACACCCTAACGCGAAATTTTGTTTTTAGATTTACACTTTTACCCTAATTAAAAATGAGACAAAACTCATCTCCCATACTTACCTCAACTTGTGTAAAATCATTCTCCTAATGGTTTTTTAAAACACACATATTGTCATCATTTAGAGGAATTTATTTGTTTATATGTTTTACCCAGACTTAACATTACGGTGCCAGAGGTCCCTTAAGGAAAGTTCATTACTAAATTTCCACGTTCACCCCTAAAACAAATATGGGAAAATGACAGAAAAAGTAACTCGAAAATAGTGAATCCCAGAAAGGTGATTCGAAATTTTAAATCCTTCACACATGCTAGTACCCACCGCGTCTTTACCAAAGTTTTAAGGAAATGTCCTCACTGCCCCTGAAACAGCAGCCTTCAGTTCCTCACGTGCCTTTGCCCAAGTTTAAAGGAAATGAAGAGACGGATTCGATTATGTTGATATCCGGATTCGATTCTGTATTTCCAAACCGTCGAATTATATTGCACGGTTTAGAAGGTGAGGACGACGCATGAGGTCCCAGGAGTATAAAGTCCCCTCCAAAGCTGTATAAAGTCCACTTTCTACACCGTTGGGGGAAAATTCGGTTTATAAAGCTCATTCGAATGGAAAAAAAAACTCATTCGAATGACCATACTCTTTATAAACGGTTTAGAAAGCTTTAACTTCAAAATGCTGTAACTTCTCATTTCAACACCAAATTTTACAAATGAGCTATCATTGGAAAGCCCTTTGAGTCTAGTTTCCAATGTAACAAATTTCAGAGTGATATGATTTCTGTTTTGAGAGATATTGGAAAAAAAACCAAACATAGGTCAAGAATACGTATATTCCAGACATATGTTCGGTTTTTTAATGATATCTATCAATCCAGATCTTCAATTGATATGAAACTATTCCATTTGAAACTAGACTCAAAGGGTTTTCCAATGATAGGTCATTTGCAAAATTTGGAGTTAAAATGAGGAAGTTACAGCATTTTGAAATTCAAGCTTTCTAAATCGTTCATAAAGAGTATGGTCATTCGAATGAGCTTTTTTCCATTCGAATGAACTTTCTAAACCGAATTTTCACCCAACAGTTTGGAAAGTCCCCTCTAAAGGTGTATAAAGTCCACTTTCTACACCGTTGGGGGAAATTCGGTTTAGAAATCTCATTCGAATGGAAAAAAAAGCTTATTCGAATGACATACTCTTTATAAACAGTTTAGAAAGCTTTAACTTCAAAATGCTGTAACTTCCTCATTTCAACCCCAACTTTGACAAATGACATATCATTGGAAATCCCTTTGAGTCTAGTTTCTAATGGAATAAATTTCAGAATGATATGATTTCTGATTTGAGAGATATTGGAAAAAAACCAAACATGGGTTAGGAATACGTATATTCCAGACATTTGTTCGGTTTTTTGATAATATCTATCAATCCAGATCTTCAATTGATATGAAACCTATTCCATTTGAAACTAGACTCAAAGGGTTTTCCAATGATAGGTTATTTTCAAAATTTGGAGTTAAAATGAGGAAGTTACAGCATTTTGAAATTCAAGCTTTCTAAACCGTTCATAAAAAGTATGATCATTCGAATGAGTTTTTTTTCATTCGAATGAACTTTCTAAACCGAATTTTTACCCAACGGTTTAGAAAGTCCCCTCCAAAGGTGTATAAAGTCCACTTTCTACACCGTTGGGGGAAAATTCGGTTTAGAAATCTCATTCGAATGGAAAAAAAAAAGCTTATTCGAATGACCATACTCTTTATAAACGGTTTAAAAAGCTTTAACTTCAAAATGTTGTAACTTCTTCATTTCAACTCCAACTTTGACAAATGACATATCATTGGAAAGCCCTTTGAGTCTAGTTTCTAATGGAATAAATTTCAGAATGATATGATTTCTGATTTGAGAGATATTGGAAAAAAACCAAACATGGGTCAGGAATACGTATATTCCATACATATGTTCGGTTTTTTGATGATATCTATCAATCCAGATCTTCAATTGATATGAAACCTATTCCATTTGAAACTAGACTCAAAGGGTTTTCCAATGATAGGTCATTTGCAAAATTTGGAGTTAAAATGAGGAAGTTACA
>JANTPZ010040122.1:0-10509 GCA_025593235.1 Vachellia pachyceras | reverse complement strand
CAGGTTCCGAGATTGTCTCCAATGCTTCCAGCCGTGTGTGTGTGTGGAATTGATGAAGATTGGTGGCGTCAATCCGTGCTCATCCGTTCTTCTCGCCATTTTCTGTTTCTGCATTATCATCAATTTTATTATTAATATTTTGGCAGCTGGAGGCCTTTTGTGTGGGCTGTAGTGTCTACAAATTGAATGAGGCCCAGGAGATCCGTGTTCATGTTGTGAATGTCCAGCCCAAGTCTCCCTTGTTCCTACAATGCAAGAATTAAACACTAAATAATATCATAATTTCAAGAAAATGATTGCATGAATAAATTATCAATTTTAGGAACGTTTTTACCCCTAATTGGGCTTAATTCAACGCAAAGTTCTTTATTCAAAATTAGTGTTTAATTATGAAATTTTAATCCATATAATGTGTCAAAATCCCCAAATTATCTATGAAAAGTTGTGTGAAAATATGGTTCGATCACTGACCTACAGAAAATTTACAACGTGATAGGAGAGATTGATCCCTGCAAGCCTAAAAGAAAGTGGAGAGGGCATTATCCTGCTCAGTATGGCTATCTTCTCCAAACACTCTCCTGCATCTGTCTGTCCATATATCCCAACAAACATATCCAAATAACATTCTCCAACTCAGCTTCTGCGTGAAATCCCTGCCTGCTTCCATCTTGAGGTTCCATTGGATCAAATATATTCCTTGTAATGGTGAGAATTCTTCCCATAGTGAAGGCTTGATCATTAATGCAGTCTCGCAGCAAGTGCATAGGATCTTCCTTTTCCCTACACTCGAACTGGCACCTCGTAGATTCAGCCATACCTCGCCTCGCCCGAAGCTGTGCTTTGTGTGTCCTTCCATATTCAAAGATCCACATGAACTCTTTAATTTTCTTTGGAATTTGTCATTTCCATAACTCCTTCCAAATGGTCCTCCCCAATTGATGAGTACCTGCATAAATAAAATGATAGGCAGAGCGAATAGAAAAACAGCCATCAGATGAAGGTTTCCAAAAAATACTTATCATCTCCTCTCTCCTCATGAGGTGGGTGTGCACTCGTAATCTGATCAACAAATTGGGGATGAAACCATCTACATAATTTGCTTCTGTCCCACTCTCCCCAAGGCATCACGTAATCCAGCACCTTTATTTCACTGTGAGCCAGAGCTTCAAACTCAAGGATAAGGTCAATTAACGGCGTGCTTAGCCCTACCTAGTTGTCAAACCAGAAAGATGTACTTGCACCATTGCCAATTTTAACTCATACACCCCTCCGAAATTTTTTCCGCATTATGCATATGCCCCTCCAGGTGTGTGTGTGTGTGTGTGTGTGTGTGTGTGTGAAGCTCTTCTTCTTTTGGATTTTAACCATAGGTCCATCCCCACATTTGTATTTGGCTTTGAGAACCTGAACCCACAGAGCCTCTTTGTTAGTCATCATATTACAGCACAACTTCATAATGAACGCTTCGTTCTGCCTCCTCAGCTCTCGGATTCCCAACCTACCATTATTCTTATCTTCATTGATGAGCTCCCAGGGCAAGAAATGAACTTTTCTTCTTTCTGAACTATCACCCAATAGGAAACTTCTGTTTTGCTTTTCAAGGTCTTGAGTAAGACCCTTTGGGAGAAGCATAGTATGTATATAGTAGGACGGAAGAGCAAATAATATTGTTTTAATGGGTGTGGCTCGCTCTGTAATGTTAAGACAATTTTTCCCACTTGCTAGCTTCTTCTGGGACCTCTCCAAAATTGGAGCAAAAGTGATCGATGAGGCTCTCTTATAAAGCAGGGGAATGCCAAGATATTTGCCCAAGTCTCCTTTTAAGCCCGCACCTATTCTCTGACTTAAATTATATGCCCTGGAGAAGTGAACGTTATTAGAGAAACAAACTTTTTTCTTCATCTTATTCATACTTTGCCCCGAAGCCTCACAAAACATGGAAACACATCTCATCAGCTTTAGTCTCAGAGGCTTCACCAAAAAGGATAAGGTCATCCGTAAAAAATAGATGGGTTAAAGGTGGCCCCTGCATTAAGCTTAATCGGGTACCAATTCTCCTCTTCCACAACATCTTTAATGATATGGTTTAACCGCTCCATGCATAATGTAAAGATGTAAGGGGATATTAGGTCCCCCTCGTGAACACCTCTCGAAGGATTAAAATGATTTACATGTGGCTACTTGGATTTGCATCTCATTTGTTTATGTTTGGATTCTTTTGCAATACTAAAATAATATATTCATTTAAAGCATACATAAATATTCATATATAACTTAGAAGAGTAATTTTGAAAAATATAAGACATTATTTCATATATAAATAGATAATCCAACAAAACGCCTTCCTAAAGTAGAAATAAAATGGACTTCTTTATTGTTAACACAAAATCTTGCTTCAGAATTAAAATGAGAAAAAAAATTCAATACTGGTCAAAAAATAATGCTGGGAAGACGGGCTACTCCACAGGTCCATGCCGGCCCGTGTTGCCCAAACTAGCAAACCCGCCATCTATTTTTTATAAGTTTTTATTATATAAGTTATATTATAAAAAATTAATAAACATATAAATATTTACAAAAAATAATTAAAAAGAAGTTAGTGGACTGCAAGAAAACATCTTTTTTTGTGAAAATAAAAACAGATCCAACTACATCATAACACTTCTAACAAAAATTTTCCCTAATTTGTTTTCTTCCAAAATTTGTGCAACGCCTTCTGAAGGCACTTCCCAAAACGTTTCCTGATTCCTTTGCTTGTCACTCAGCGCCGCCAACCTATCAGCACAGCGGTTCCCTTCCCTGTACGTATGCTGGAGCTTGACATTCCATTCTCTCAACAGCAAACTTGTAAGTCTTCTTTGCATATGGGTATATCCCATTACCTACTGATTCTTTTCTATTGCTTCGATAATTCGTTTGGCGTCAATTTCAGCATTTACCTAAGTAAATCCCAAAGTCCAACAGAGCTCCAGACCTTCAATTAACCCCATAAGCTCTACTTCGGTCGTGTCTTTCCCCATTAGCTTAACTGTGAAGCCTCTAATCCACTCACCACAATCCCCCCTGTCCACCCCTGTATCCCCTAATTCCGTTTTCAGAGCTCCAACCATTTGTATTCACTTTGCACCAATTTAAAGGTGGGGTTTTCCATTGTACCAAGATAACTTCCTCCTTGTACTCATTAAACAAGCCGTTCCCCCTCCTTCTTTTGCAGCTTTCCACAATCTGTCTTGCAATTTGAGTTCCTTCTGGCGGCACCACAAAGTTCTCATTGTGTAATTGTCCATTTCTCCATTTCCATATCAACCAGCATGTCTCTGCGAATATTTCTGGCCATTTTCCCTCCTCTGTCTAGTCTGATCTACACCTGATGTTTTTCCCCATCCATTCTGACCATTGTGCACCGAAGAAACCATTTCGTTTATGCACTAGTACCACTCTTCTCCATAATTGATTAGCATATGGATAGTCTCTGATCGCATGTAAATGGTCCTTTATATGCAAATTGCATATTTGACAATATCCATCCCATCTTCTAGTAGTCTCTTTTTTCATAAGTCTCCTATGCATCATCAGCCAGACAAACACCTTCACACGCTCTGGTACCCCCCAATTCCATATGCGCTTCCATTCAGGAAAACTATGTTCTCTTCGATTTTTCTGAGTATATTGATAAGCTGATTTTGTATTAAACTTTCCATCCTTAGTTAGTTTCCATTTCAATATACCTTCTTCTTCCTCCACATTGATCCCTCTCTGTTCGTCTCTAGACCAACTATCTACCCCCTTCTTAGCTCAACATTAGAACTAAACTCATCACATGCCTTAGCAATTTCTTTCCATAACCTTGAATCACTCCCCTTCACAATCAACTTCTCAGTCAATCCTCTTCCATATTTTCCATATAGCACCTATGCCCACAAAATAGCTGGATTGGAATGTAACAGCCATAGAATCTTATACAAAAATGCTTCATTCATACCCTTCAAATTCATGATCCCCACACCCCCTTCCTCCTTGGCTTTACACATTCTTTCCCATCCTATAGCGTGCCATTTACATCTATCCCCTTCCTCCCCAAACGAATCTACGGCTTTCTTTTTCTATCTCTTCAATCACTCCTTGAGGGAGTTCGTCATGCTGCATAGGGTATAGAGCCATGGAGCTAACAGCCGATTTAACTAGGGTAATTCTCCCTGCCATAGATAAATTAGATGATTTCCATCCCAAAAGCCTCCTTTTAACTCTTTCCACAATTACTTTATACTTATCTTTCCTCCTTTTGGCAAACCTAATGTTTGCACCAAGATACCTTCCCATCTCTTCAATCTCCTTGAAGTTACTTCTCTTACAGATCTCTTTCTTCATTCTTTTATCCACATTTGGGTAGAAATGGATACTTGTCTTTTCCTGACTTATACGTAGTCCAGACATCTTCTCGAATTCCTGCAAGCAATTCAAAATAACATCAATTTGTTCAGGGTTAGCTTCTGAAAAAAGGACTAGATCATCCGCAAACATCATGTGCGATATGATAGGGCCCTTCCTTCCTGCTCTCATTCTTCTCCATTGTTTCGCTCTTACTTTGTCTAGAATCATATGAGTGAGTTTTTCCATACCAAGCACAAAGGGATAGGGGGAAAGAGGATCCCCTTGTCTGATACCTCGAGATGGCTTAAAGCCTCGAAGCTTTTTCCCATTCCACAGAATGCTAGTTTCTTCATAGTCAATACAAACCATAATTCTTCTTACCATTTCCTGACTACACTTCAATTCCACCAGAACTTTCTCCAAGAAATGCCAGTTTACCAGATCGTAAGCTTTCTCCAAATCTACTTTAATAGCCATGAATCCTTTCTTACCTCTTTTCCTTCTCATAGAATGCAACATCTCCTCCACAATAATGATATTATCATGAATTTGACACCCAGGTACAAAACTGACCTGAAAAGGAGAAACTAACTTAGGCATAATTTTCTTCATTCTTCTAACAATTAACTTTGAGAAGCATTTGTACACCACATTACATAGGGAGATTGGCCGAAATTGATTAACTTTCTGCAAACAGTCAACTTTGGGTATAAGCAAGATAAGAGTCTTATTAATCCCCTAACTCTCAGTATTGTGCCACATTTCCTTGATTGACTGACAATCTCTATTTCCCACCATATCCCAAAATTTTGAAAGAAAATCGCCGAAAACCCATCCTCTCCTAGAGCTTTCAAACTTCCAATAGCAAACATTATCTCCTTAATCTCCTCATTGGTAGTAGTTCCTGTCATGTAACTCCAATCCTCCTCTTCTATATACGGCCAAAAGTATCTAGTAGGAAACGAAGGTCTTGTTTCCATTTCTTCTACAAACAGCTTAAAGAAAAAAATCATACACCAGCTCTTCTACTTCATTGTCCTCCTTAACCCATTGATTTCTATCATTTTTAAGCATGGAAACTCTTTCTCCTTCTTCTAACTGTAGTTTTTGCATGATAGTATTTAGTATTGCGATCTCCATCCTGAAGCCATTGTGTTCTGGCTTTCTGGAACCAAAATATCTCCTATTGATCAAGTATATCCTCTAATTCATCTCTCATACCTTCTCCACTTCCTCCCAATGTGATGAAGAATTCTCCTGAGCCTTCCTTTGTACCTCCTTTACCCTTCTCATCGGCTCCTTTTTCTTCTCCTTCAGGTAAACGAAAGTTTGAATATTCCATTTACTCAATTTTGAGGCAAGCATTTTTAATTCCTCTCTTATAGGTGTACTTTCTCTCCAGTTACTTCCAATCAGCTCCTTAAACCCCTCATGTTTCAACCACATGGCTTCAAACCTAAAGGGTCTATTGTTCTGACACTTCCTCTTGCCTTCCATCTGAATATAGAGAGGATGATTATCTGATTGTATTCTTGTTCCCACCTTCACAATGGCATCCACAAATAACATTCTCCATTCACAATTACACAGCGCTCTATCCAACTTCTTGTAAATTCTGTTCGCATAACCAATAATAGGACCTCTCCATGTGAACTTAGGACCTTCAGTTCCTAAATCAATAAGCTTGCATCTTTGTATATTCTCACTAAACTTTTCACATTTCCTCCTATTTAGACTTACTCCCCCTCTCTATTCCTCAAAACTCTTGATATCGTTAAAATCCCCGTCTAAGAGCCAAGGTAGAGTCATCGTTTCAGATATGGTCACCAGCTGATCCCACAAATCCTTCCTTTCCACTTCCTTGGGACTAGCATAGACTGCAGTAAAGCACCAAGGTATTCTCTCTATTCCATGCACTATACAATGAATAAATTGCTTATGCATGATCAACAGTTGAATACATAACTCATCATCATTCCACATCATCCAAATTCCACCTGACATCCCTTGAGGGTTCACCACAAGCTGATGTTTAAATCCAAAGCTATTTATCTTCAATTTCGCCTTCTCTCCACTACATCTAGTTTCCATTAAAACCACTAGTTCGGCCTTCCAGGACTGGTAAACTTCCTTCAAGGTAGACCCAAAGGTTCTTACGGCCGCCCCCTCACATTCCATACTAGGACTGTCATAAAAATAATTAAATAAGAATATGTGACAGATATGTCACTTACATTTTTCCGCAAGAGAGAGCTCCTCCTGTGTACTCACTCTCCTGTCTTAATTCAAATCCTCTCTATCGTTCTCACCCCTCTCTTTATTTAGGGAAAATATCTCCATTAGCTCACTGGATATGGAGGCTTCGCTTCGTCCACTTCTATGATTTCCCCCTCTTTCCCAACGAAATCATTATACTTGTGTTTTCAAGCCCATCATCATCCTTCTCATAATACAAACCACCTTGGCCCCTTTCTTCCTGGCCTAAACTCCTTTCCACTTGCAACTGTCTATGCTCCTTCTCATTACATCGCTCCAGCCCACTCTCTTGGGCCTTCTTCTAGCCCAACAGACTCATTTCTCTTTCTTTTCCATATCCCACATAATTCCTTTCCTGTAATGCCCCTTTTCTGTACGTGAAAGCCTAGTCCCATTTTCCCTTCGCCTGCTGTCTCCGTTTTGTTAGATTATTGCTCCACCGAAACTTTCTCCCTAGATGTCCTTGTCCTACTTTCCTCTGATACCTCCTCTTTTCCCTTGTTACTTCCTTTCTCTCTCCTGTTTCTTTCCTCTCTTCTCATCTCATTTGAAATATCTATCATAGGCTTCCTAGGATTATCTCCTGTTCTATCATCATTTCCGGTCTCTTCTTCAGCCTCATGTACCATAAATCTTGATCTGTTTCCAATCCACCCACTACTTATAGTCTCTTTCTTGTACTCCTCTCCAATACTATTGCTTCTTTGCACAGGTCTACGTCCCCTCCTAGGTTCCTGCACAACCATCCACTCCCCGTAGGTATTACCGGTTCCATTTTTCGGCAGCCTTTTCTGATCAACCTCTTTTCCGACGACCTCCATTTGTTTCTGTTTTCCACCGTCAGTAGCACTTGCGATGTCTTTTTCTTACTTGGGCACTGTTTCGAGTTATGACCAAACTTTCCACAACCGAAGCATATTAAATGCAACCCTTCATACTCTATTTTCATATGGTTTCCATCAACAAAGTATGCCGGAAGTAATGGAGCATTCAGGTCAACCTCCACACACAGTCTCGCATACATCGTTTTAGCTTTAGTAAATGTCATTTCATCAACTTTTATAGCTTTTCCTATATGGTTTCCCAACGCATAGAAAAACTTCCTATCATAGTAATCAACTGGTAGCCTAGGTAATCTTACCCACACTGCAACTCTACTCAGACTTTCGTTCCAGGGATCAAAGTTTCTTTTCCACATTTGAATAGTGAGATAATGGTTTTGTATCAGCCAAGGCCCACCATCCAGTGCAGAATAATAGTCATCCATACTGGAAAAAGAAGCTAGCATAAACCCATTACCAATCACATTCAACTCCACTTTACCAGACTTTCCCCACATCATTTGCACCTTTTTCTGCACCTGCATGAACCCAATGGTTCCACCCAACAGATTCACGATTAGTATTTTGCCAATATCGCTCCAATCTCTATTTTTCCTTTTCCGAGAAGTTGAGAATTGGCCATTATCACTCTTCTCGATAGAGATTGCCTTTTAGTATCTCTTCCTCATCACTATGTAGGAGATTACCATCCCATACTTCTTCCATACCATTTCTCCTTTCTCGCTCCCTCTCTCTACTTGTCTTAGGCTTCAACGCCTCTCTATACAACATAAGCTCCTCCTTCTCTTCTTGTCCACCAGAGTCCTGCTCCAACATCCACTCCTCCCTGGCCTTTAGTGACACTTCACCTGTAAAACTTCCCCCTAAGCACTGTATTTTGCGTCTAATTGCTTCCTGTTGCTTACAAGTCTCAATCTCAACCATGGGAATTCCTTGTCCCTCAAATAAACTTGCCCCCTTCTAACAACCCCCTCTCAGCCAGAGGCTGATCGGGAGGTTGCTTGCTAGGGATTCCCTTAGAACTTGACATGGAAAAACTCAAACACTCCCTCTCTAAAGCACTCTCTCTCTCTAGTTCTGGTTCTTTTTTTTATGTTCGTGCAAGAAAACATCTTTAGAATAAATTTTCATCTAGTATTTAGCAACTATAATATCTTTAATAAATTTTATGTATTTTAATCTTAACATTGTTAAAAAAATATTTATTTTTAATACATAAATAACAATAAAATTGAAATATTAAAAGAAATAATGGTTAATAAAGATTTAACATTTCAAAAAATTTTCTTTAAAAAGTATTTTTTAAAAAATAATTAAATACGGGTGGGTTAAATAATGCAGGCTGCATTTGGTAGGAAAACCCACCTCGAACCCACCATGACCCACGGGTTTTACCCGTTTACAGACTATCACGAACTGATTCACCAATTCATCAGGAGGTCTAACCGGTTCATCCGGATAGGATTTTCATACCATGCTTTTAAGTGATCAAAACGTTCATCCGAATTGACACAATTCTACACAGCAAAGGAATATAAAGAAGAAAGGCTCCCGAAATGCAATTAACAAGGCTAATGAATCCATCTATGAGGATAATGAAAACCAATTTTAGGCACTTATCAGCAAAATTTATGATACTGGCTCTCGCTAATACAAATATCAGTACTTGACTGGATCAAGGATATCCAGTTGGGAACCAAGCTTTTCCTCAGCAATCTTCTCAGCTTTTGACCTTAATTTGTTCAATTGCTTCTTCCTCTCATAAACCACTTGAGCTCTCTCTTTTCTCTTCTTTTCCAACTCCTACGTCAGCAAACAATAATCAAATGCTTCAGTACACATCATAACATCAGATAAAACTCAAAGAATAGCAGACTCTCTCAACTTTCCCCTTAATATTTCAATTAGATATTTTATTCACCTTCATCAATAATCAAAACAATAAATTATTATGCCAAGTGTCATGGTGCGAGAAGTAGAAGTCACGGTACCACACTAATTAATGAAGCTCAAACCAAATGTAACAGAACAACCCATTATTGCACGTATAATTAGAAGCTGCAGGAGGAAAAACGAAAGTTCGAGCCCATGGGAAAGAAACAGGTCGCAAAGCCAGAGCTTCAACAGTGGCCATTAAGCAGATATTCCAGACCAGTAGATCCCCACCCAAAAAAGCAGAGAGATAGGGGGGAGAGGAAAAGGGAGGTAATGGGGGCTACCCGCTTCCCATCTGAATTATTCAGGCAAAAAACACCAAAAGACCATAAAATGTGAAGCCCAGCTGGTTCATTCAGGGAGCTAATAAAAAAAAGAGTTTTGACAAACAATATAATGGCTGCAGTTATCATTCATTCTAGAAATTTCTATTCAAAATTGTTGAAGGAAAATACAAACTTTAGGAAATGAGCAACCAACAGAACATCAAAGATTCATTGCAGTAGACCACAAGATTAATTGCACACTATGCATAAAAAACTCAAACCCAATTGAAACACCCCCCTTCTTCCCAGGAAAAACGATTCCAAAAATCTCAACATAGCTATCAAAAGGTCGATCAAAAGCAGATATTACTCAAATAAAGAAAAGACAGTATGAAATTTGAAAGAGTCAAAACATAGTCAATTTGTCAAGTTACACACGTGTCAAATCTTTATATTACAAAGAGGGATTTGTGATATCAAGATCGATAGAGCCCTTGTAGACAATTTTACAGTTCAAACTAGTTAACTAACTCAACTGAAGACAATAGAAAATTTCAATTAAAATGCAAGCTCAGCAAGTGGCAACTTACCCTAATGGTATCATAATAGTTCCAACCAACTTCTGATGACAATTTACCAACCAAACAGTACTTGTGTCCTTTCTGAAGCCTCAACACCCTGATTTCATTTGTGATCAGTTCAAATTCATAAGACAAAACCCAGCTCAATAGAAATGAGATATAAAAAAATACGAGCTAAGATAAAGAAAACTGCAATTGCCAGGTTGGCATTCCTTACTTCAGGGCATCAGGTACAACCATCCTTTTCATCTTGTCATA
>JANTPZ010040121.1:0-11485 GCA_025593235.1 Vachellia pachyceras | reverse complement strand
ACTTCCTTTATCCTTAGCTACAGTTCTTTTACTGATTTTCTTTCCACCTTTGGAGAGCTCATCTCTTGTAATTGGAGTTGCATAAATTATTGTAGGTAGTCTTTGTGAGAATGAATCTACTAGACCATCAACTCTTTTTTGGGAGGAATGGACACTCTCAGGAGAACTATAGTCAATGGACACAAGATCAGCCAAAAATTCAGCAGGATTCACATGAGCAGGGCAGTGGTACCTGTAACTTCAAGTCATAAACAACTATTGACCACTAACATAGCCTTAAAATTTAAGGTGAACAAATTTTTATCTCCATCTACTAATTCTTTCTTGCATTCTTGTTTTTTTAGACACTAACAATGAGCAAATGATATGATGGCTTTGAATGGACAAAATTTTTTTATTGCGTACCTTTTATAATCAGAATTCAGAACGTGAAAAGAAAGTTCATCCCCTAGTTATCTTTATTGAAAACAGAGAAATAAGCACCAAATGTGTATAAATTGGACACAAGCACATATTCAAGTCCAAGACATTATGAGAGAGATCTTTCTTGTGGGGTTAAGAACCGTATCTATTCTAATTAGGCTAGTTAGCATTAAGACCAATAATGAATGCTTTTCAAACTTCAGAGAATTGAGGTAAAAATATCATTCACAGCTCATAATACTAGCCTGTTACTTCGGAGGATTCTTTGGTGATCACTTTGAAACCCCATCGATTTGTTAACTAGGAAAACTACAGGTGTATGATGTTACTCTAGGAAGCAGGATTATCGCAAATATTACTATCTGACTTGAACAAAGAATTTGAAGAGGGGTTAATATCATTTTTGGTCCTCCAAGTTTGCATGAATTTTGGTTTTGATCTATCAAATTAAACCTATGGTTTTGATCCCTATAGTTTTATAAGGACTTAGATGTTTAGCGACATTAATTAACGCAGGTAAATATAGGGAACAAAAAATCCGTTAAAAGTATAGGGACTAAAAACCAAAATTAGTCAAAAATATAGGGACCAAAAGATTTTGGTTTTGGTCCTTATACTTTTACCAATTTTTGGTTTTAGTTCTTACACTTAACGACAATAATTAACATTCTTAAACATCCTAGTCCTTGTGAAACTATAGGGACCAAAACCATAAATTTAAAACTTGAGAGACTAAAACCAAAATTCATGCAAACTTGAGGAACCAAAAATTATATTACCATTTGAAAACATTTTAAAAGTATGCTCCCCTGATGGCAAAAATCATGATTAAATATAAAGAGATCAATTTCCGTGATGGCACAATATATAGAAAGTTTAGCTGATTACCCAAATTTTGAGAAGTAAGTCAATATTTCTTTAGCAGGACCAGCATAAATAAGTGAACCCTCTGTTAGCAAGACAATGTCGTCCAGTTTGCTATACACTGAACCTCTTGGCTGATGAATAGAGCAAATTACAGTATGACCATCATACGCCAGGCGTTGAAGAATCTCCATGACTTTCTCAGCTTGGAAGGTATCAAGTCCTGAAATCACCACATATAAATTATTGACGAACAAGTATTTTAAAAAGGTTAGAGAAATTCCAAAATCAATTATATGCTTTTATCCATGTAGTAGCTACAAATATCTAATTTGTCAAAGAAGCAATTATGTATGTAGATGATTTTAGTCATTTTACCATATGCTTGATATCTATTTATAGCTGTATGAATTAAGTATATGCTACTAGTTGGACAGAGAAAAATGTGCATGCTATTAAGAAGGTAAAAGTGATAGCTTTAACAAAATAATTAACATAGCCTGCCTTAATGCTCACTTTCCGATTATTCATGTTTTGAAAACGACAGATGTAGGTTCAGCATATCAAGAAATGCATAATCATAATAGAAGCATCCGAGTTGATTTGCGATGGACCAATTAAACTGGAATATACTTTTAGGTTGAGTATAACACAAACAAACTAATTTACAACCCTGAACCTCTAAGAGATACTCTTATTTAATTATATCATTATGAAGAGTTAAAAAAAGAAAAGAAAATGGAGCTAAGGAAGGTATAGTGAAATGAAATTTATATCTAGTAGCCATCTGACTTTTTTTGCCAACAGTACCTATCTGACTTTGGTATTACATCCTTTAATTCTCTTTCCTTCCTTTTCACTTTCGTCAGTGTATATTAAAATGTAGTTACTGCTATTCATATAATCCTTCAGATATTATATATTTTTTGTGTTAATTATTGATTTCAGCTTTATTCTCACAAAGTGCAACCTGACTAAATCAACTGCAGTATTGACTCATTCGCTGATTTAATGGATCCAGTCAATAATTCAAAGTCTCTAACCAAGGTTATGTCTGCATCCATGCTAAGCTCATCCGTAATTTATTGATGCCAAATATCATAGAAGTACTTTTACGTAAGCCGAGGTAAATATGTGAAGGAGATTATCTTTTTTTTGCGGAAAAACACTGTTGAACGTGCGTTTGGCTTTTCCAAACGCTCCACCAAATATGCCCTTAAAAAGCTTCCCTTGCTATGCCACCCAGCCGTCCAAGTTAATTCTTGTGAAATGTGGTTTTGAATCAGGATTGAAGATGTTCATGTGTGTGTTTGGGAAATCCATTAGAAGAAAGGAGTTTACAGATTCCGAGATATTTTACGGATTTTGAGATATTTTTTATGGATTTCAAGATGCTTTTTATGGATTTCGAGATGCCTTTTGTTTTGACTTGCGTGAAGGAGGAAGTGACTCCCAAACAAGCACCATGTAAATCTTGATTAAGCATCAAGTTATTCAATAAGACACTGAAAATTTATTGTGAGGTTATCCATATTTGAGAAGGCTGAGACATGAAAGACAAAACAGAATAGTAGCACAAGGAATTTCTAATACCAAAAATATCAAACCAGTAAACCCCCTACCTCAAAAAAAAATCAAACGAAGAAAGAAAATCATTGAGTTTAAGGTGAGTTATATTATTATACTAAAAATGTGAGTAAGACATAACACATGCAAGGGTCGGATCCATTTAAAGAATACTTCAAAAAAGGTATGCTTACCGGTGGTGGGTTCATCAGCAAATATAACAGATGGGCATGCAATCAGCTCACAAGCTAGACTTAAACATTTTTTTTCGCCTCCATCAATTCCACGAACTTTAGTGTCAGCACAAACGACCTATTGAAGGAAGAGATCCAAGTTTACCAGTAGTTAATATCAGTAACATAAGGAAAACCACAATAATTTAGATGACACATGCAAATACGTAGTGAAAGCTCTAGTGTTAGTTCTAATTTTTACATGTAGACATAAATTATGCCTAATACCAAAGACAAAGTACAGAGAAAATAAATAATTAGAGTCAGTACAGAGAAAATAAATAATTAGAGTCAAGCAGAACATAAAAGAGAAGGATTCAATTCATTCTTTTAACCAATAGTTTAAGGGGGAACCTACTTGAAATTTTCCACCTTTTCAAATTACTAAATAGGAAAGCATCTCACCAGGCCTAGCTTGAAGAGAAGATTATCTACATATCCATCTCTCTCTTCAGCAGAAATGCCAGGAAGCTGTAGTTCTAAAGCAAGAGACAAAGTTTCCCGCACCGTGAGCTGAGAGAAACATAGATCTTCCTGCCTTATATAAGCAAGCCTACAGAACCAAATAGCACACCAATTTATCTCTCCATTGAGGTGAAAAGAAAATAGGGGGTTAAAAAAAAAATATCCATCAATCTTCATCAAAATACATCCGACACCGTATATTTGTTGGGTGCAAAAATATACATTTAAAATTGGAGCAAAAAATCATGATAGTTAAAATATAAATTAACACTATTACATATAGATGGGCAAAAATCACATACGCCCACTACCAAAAAAATAACGGGGTGTTTAGGTTATATTCAATGGTCTGAATATTTTTGCTTCATTTTAAATGTTTGTTGGTATTTTTATACATTCAAAGAGTATATGTGAGAGTTAGTAATACATGAGCCCAACCTGAAAAAAAATAGAAGGTTGGCTTGAAAAAATTTGGGACCATTTCGAAAGCTTTTCTTTCCTTCTTTTTGATTTTTAAATAAAAAATTTCAAACTTATTAATTAAAGGCAAAAAAGGATGAGAAATTCTAAACTTTGCCTCCTCTTTTCAATTCAAGAATATTTAATTTTGTACTTTTATAATTTAAGCTTTTTTAAAAAATATTTCAGATTCAAATCACATTTTCTTGTTGAAAAGAAAAATATAAAAAATAATTAAAATGTGGAGGGTTGGCCAAATTTCAGCACATAAGCAAATGGGTCTTTTTAGCCGATGCATCAGGCTGCCAACCCACGGCAGACCATCCCCTAAACAAGGGCAAATCCATCTTACAAACTCCATTGGTGGACGGTCTTCTAATAAAAGCTCATGACCATTTTTTCATTTTAATCCAAAGAAATACTGAGAAAGTTGCATTATAAGTGAAAATCGCATGCAAGTTAAAGCATACTTGTAAGTTTTGTTAGAACTTGGCTTGCCATTGAACTCCAAAAGGCCTGACAAATGCAGCTGAGGCGATGCCGCTAGCTGGCCTGCAAGAACATCAAGCAACATAGTTTTTCCTGAGCCTGAAGGCCCCATTATAGCTAATAGCCTTCCAGGTTGCGCTTCCCCGCTCACATTTTTAAGCAACAATTTCACCTGTTTTGATTACACCAGCAAATATTTCTCATTATTCCGAAAGACAACATAAGATTAGAACTCCCATGACGCTGTTAATTTATCTGTCCACAACTTCCTCTTATGGTCAAGATGTAAAATTATATGGTTAAACTTATAAAGATAAATTTTCCAATTACTGCTATATTTCTTATTGAACAGTTTACAGAGCTGCTTTGCTAATCCAACAATAACGAAAACCAATTAAAGCTATGAGCCTATGAGTAAAGTTAAAGTTCGCATTAAAACAGAAATCCGAAGTCAAAATTTACGTCTTAGCAATTCTTGGCAACAGAACAGGACTCCAACAAGCCCGTACGGTTCCGGAAAATGATGAACTTTGTATATGAAAAGGAATAAAACTGCGGGAACTTACAGGCTCGGAGGATTTACGGGAAATGGAACACGTGATATTACTCCAACGGATGGTGACCGGAGGAACTTTTCCAGTGACCGGAGCTTTAACACCGTCAGCATCCTTGTCCTCCTTATCCCGGGGGTCGTCACCCTCATTTTCCGGCAACAGTCCGGCGGGGGCAGGAAGAGTGAATAGGCGGAGGAGGAGAGTAACGGCCGCAGCAGCTATAACATGGCCCAGACCGTTGCCTCCGAACATTATTTTGCGCAACCTTTTTTCCCGCCAAAAGCAGTCTATATCTTCTACGGCTTCTGCTTCGTCCCTGACTGGCTAAGCTCTAGCTGCAGACTGTGGAGTTAAGAAGTCGATGGTAACCGTTAGCAATGGAACAGGTATCTGAAGAGGGAACAAAACGACGTCGTTGCTTGAGTGGAGCCGTTTTCTGATATTTTCTTCTCTTTCACCAAACTGAGCGACACGTGTCCACCTGCAGATAAGATAATTTGAGGTAACACAAGCACTCCTTTTTATTTTAAAATTAATACTATTATCATTAAGAGTTGTTTTGACAACCACTTTTAAAATTTAGATTTGATTTCAAAACCTAGATTTTACCTTAAAATTGAGGTTTTGTCCAAGCAAATTTTTTTCCCAAAAGCTATTTTGGTTACAAAACCTCAGTTTGAAACGTAAGTTTTCTCCTCTTTCTTACTTTTTTCTCTTTCTCTTTCCCTTTCTTACTTTTCTTTTTCCTACCCACTTTTTTACCTCGGAATCCGTAAAAGCCAATAACTTTCCAAACATAAATTACTTTTCAAAACTTAGGTTTTGCCTCGGAATCTGTAAAAGCTATTTTCCAAAATCTATTCTCCAAAATCTAGGTTTTGTCTCGAAATCTGTAAAAGCTATTTTCAATTTTACATCCAAACAAGCTCTAGTTCAATATACATATCAATATTCATTTCATTCAAAAAAAAATCCATATGCATAAAAAACCAAAAAGTCTGGTGATGATGAAACTTTTGAGCATATTTTTATCTCATGTCCTTGCGTGAGGGCAAATTTGATTTGGTTGTTTCTCATTCTGATTTCACAATGTTATGCAAGGAATGAGTATCAGTCTTAATGTCATCTTTTGTAAGACAAATACAGTTTGGTTAATATCATTTTTATCCCTCAATTTTGTAAGAATCTTGGTTTTAGTCCATCAAATTTTAAACTTATGATTTTAATCCTATAATTTATCAGGACCTAAATGTTTACCAACGTTAATTATCACTGTTAAGTATAGAGACCAAAAGATTCTGATTTTGCTCCATGTACTTTTAACTAATTTTTGTTTTAGTTCTTACATTTAATGGCGATAATTAACGCTGTTAAACATATAAGTTCTTATGAAACTATAAAGATCAAAACTATATGTTTGATAATTGATGGACTACAAGATTATATTTACTCAATAATGCTATTCATGACATTAACGTTCAGTATCCTCGTCATGTCATTAAAGAAATCATTGGCATTTTCACTTTTTCGTCTATGGCTTTCTCTAATGCGAGGAAGGAGGCAATGCTTAATCCACCCAAAACAAGTGCTCCACTAATGATTACCCCTTTGAAGAAAGATATCTCCATATTGATCCAAAAGAGTCAAGTTGGGAGGAAAAAACAATGGGTTTATTTGACAAAGATTATGAAGAGTCCAAAACCACATTTAACAGTATTTTTCTGCAAAATGACTTTATTTACGTAATTATATCATGTGTAGTTCAGGACAACTAATATTGTGTGTTTGCTGGACAAAATTAAGAGAGCTTAGCTTACTCTTTCTAGTTATTTTTCTTGTGCACTTGTTTGTTTGCTTCTTTTTTGTTGGATCATTGTAAGAAGAGTCTACACGACACTACCCAGATTCCTTGAAAATCATTTGAATCAACAAGACGATGAGCTTCAATCTGTCATCCATTATCATTCGGTCATTTGGCAAGACTTGCGAAAGATTTTGTCAAACGTTTCTACTATTTCCTCTTCTTTAAGCCCCACTTCCCTTGTTATTCCATTCTGACTAATTATTCTTGTCCATATTATGAAGGGACTATGTAAACTTATCCTCTCCTAATATCATTTGTATATATTTTTTTTGGGCTAAAGCACATGATGTATCTCCCCCCCCCAATTGAAGTTAATTTTATTTGATACATTGTTTGAGGTTAGATGTGGGCACCTCTCCTAACGAGGATTCAAACTTTGGTTTACCATATTGTAAGATATTAGTCACTTATGTTATACCCAACTAGGTAGGTTTTTTTTGGTATATAATCATGGAGTTAAGTGCCTGTATGGAAGCCTTAGAATAGTCATTTTGACATGTTAACCTTGGTTTTGCCAAAAATCATCTAAAAGAGAGAATAATGGACAACACTTCCTAGTGAGTTTGATGTTTACGATGAAAACGGAGGCTAACTTTCTCATTGAGTACGACCATGGCTACATTTTTATTATATTAGGGGTAAAATTGCATCAATAAACATTTTTATTATATTAGGCTATTGTTGTTTGTAACATTCTAAATTTTATTTGGGAATTAAGTTATGATTAAGAGATAATCTCTTGTGATTAAAATTTTCCTTATATTTTTGAAAAGATTGTTTTCTGTCTTGAGAAGGCATTCCCTCGGAGAAGTATTGTGGACTAGAGGGAATATCTCTCGAGTCACCTTCGCCGTGGCCAACTCTTGGATTCACCATGGCGATCTTTTGTCTATCAGTGAGGGTTGCTCTCAGGTTTCATTTGCCACGACCAACTCTTTGTTTTTCCGCGGTGAACTAACCTCTATTCTCAAAGTTTTTCTTCTCAGGTCCTTTCCATTGCGGCCAACTTGCAATTTCAACCTATTTTCTAAGCCTCGGGATGGTCTTGCCACGACGAACTCCTTTCTATCAGCACTAATAAGTGACAATGTGCTTGTCACGTGGGGGTATTATATAATACCCCACACCCCGCCTCCTGTTTCATTTCCTTCTGCTTCTTCGTTTCTAGTGCAATGACCGTGCGAGCTCTCTTCGGGCAACATTTAGGGACAATTTGGGTAATCAAAACCTCTCATTCTCACCTCACCTCCTTCATGAAAGTTGTTCCAGGTATTTTTTTTTTGTCTAATGATGGTATTTTCATGCTGTATTGGGGATATTTTTGGGTTAGAGTTTTTGTGAAGTTTTGAGTTTTGACAATGTAAAATCCCTAAAGTGTAAAGGAATATTTATGGAGGATTTTCATTGGTTTAAATTTTTATTTGAATATATAAGTATTTTATAATGATTGTTCTTTAATTATAGACTTAATACTATTGTTTTATACCTTGTGGTTAATTCATAATGTTGTGGAGCTTTTTATGTGGGGCTTAGGGATATTATAGGAGTTATTACTAATTTTGGAATGGAACAAATTGATTATTGTAATGAAATATTGATGTTGGGAGTTTGTGGAAAAATCTTAAGTATAGAAAAATTTGTGTTTTGGATAATTGAGGGACTGGATTTTTATTATCTCATACACATGTCTTTATACAAGTGTGAGATTATTTTGGTTGTCTTTGTACTGACGTGAAATTATTCTAACATTATTATGGGAGATATATTTATATTATACTTTTGTTCCATGCCTACTCTTTCAGTTATTGTGATCATTGGGTAATTTTGTAAAGTTGCTTATTACTTATATTAAATTATGATTTGGTCACATACTACCTAGATGCGGGTTCTTTGTTAGCCATTGATTTTCCATGTGGGAAAATTTCAATTGTAAATGACTTTGAGCCAACTCTAGTTGGGTTGGCATTCCATGAGTTTTTATTACGATCATATAAATGAGATTTTAAACTTTTGGGTTTAAGGAAGAGGTTGTTTCATTCGTGATACGAATTTATTTTGCAATAACTGCTTTATGAAAATTTGCTCAAAATTTTGGCACCGTTCATGGGAACCCAACAAGAGCCTTTTCAAAAAATTTTAATCAGCACGACTGATCGATCCACAAACCTCGAGGTGAATGTGATAGAATTAGTTGAATGGGTGAAAAAGCAAGCAGCCTAACTCACTGAATAAGCTAAGAAAGTTTCTCACCTAGAGGAACGTCACGCTCAGTAGCAAGAGAGATGACAGCAGTGTGAGACCATGAACTCAGCCCTCAAGGAGAAGATCGTTGCATTCACTACCTATAGTGCAACTGATCCACAGCAAGCAGATGATCAGTCTTACCAATCATTCATAGGGAATGCCTGAGAATTTTGCTCCTCAGTCCATTTAGTCACTAGGTACTGATTCCATATCATCATATATATAACACCCTTATCTCACTAAGAATGAATGCAAGAAGTACGAGCTTAAATGATATTGCAGGAGAACGCCTTGTTGCTAAGAGCATGTCGTCGCGGATCGGAGCGATCCTAACACGACTAGCACCTCAACAAACACCGCTGTGGACCCTCTCTTGTCTACCACAGCAATGGCAGAGGAAGATATAAGACCTATAAGCCATCATGGCTAGGATTCTAGGGGCTCTAGCATCAATGAAGAAAAGTCAACCTAGTAGCTTTTCCAATTCCCAATTCGTTGATGAAAATCACCTTGATACAACTAACCCTGAAGAACACATGGTGCATTATAAGTAGAGGATGCATAACGTCACATTACCCATGAATACGAGATGCGTTTATATATAAGGGATTTGGGTCTAACTTGTATGGTCCATCTATGGAGTGGTTTACCTCATTGCCTTTCTAGTCTATAACTTCTTCTGCAAATTTTGATTACGTATTTGTACAACAGTTTTCTCACAATAGAAAACTCAAGAAGCAACCTAACGATCTATTTAGAGTAGTGCAGAGGAAATGAGAACTATTACGTGACTTCTTAAGAAGCTTCAATTGAGAGAAAGTCAGCATACCCAACTGCGATGTCACCACAACTATGTCCACCTTCTGGAAAGGTTTATTACCGGAATCTGACCTTTTCAAAAAAGCTAACTAAATATACATGTTGTATGATGGAGGATGTGTTAGCTTGCACTAGGGCCCAGTTTAAGTGGAGGCAGACAAAGTGAATGAAAGAAGGTACTAGGCACAAAACAATGAACCCTTAGATAGTTGAGACAGGAATTCTAGACATCTCATTAAGGGTTGGAGAGACAAACCTTATCCAAGCATCAGTCATGACCGTAAACAATCTCATACTGTGTCCTACACAATTGACCAATTGCTCCCAAAAAGGATTGAAGATTATAGCTTCTCTATAAATGCAGGTGAAATTGTGTAGGCCCTTGTTAATGTTGGAGAAGAAGTGACGTGGCCCTTTAAAATAAAAAAAACCAACAAACTAGAGGGATATATTAAAGTTGTACGAATTTCACAATGACAATAGGCATCACACTATAAACTGCGTAGCTTTGAAGTTTGAAGTCGTGGAGCAGTTGAAGAAAGGATGGTTAACATACTTGTTAAAGAAGGGACGAACGGACAAGAAAGAAGAAGCATCCCAACCAATCATACCAACATAAGAAGATTATCCATGAAACGTTATAACTGTAAACAACATTATAGGAGGATCAAAGATCAGTGGGTATATTTATTTAGCTACCAAACACCATTCCAGAGCCCTACCAAAAGACTCCATCCGTTAGACGCTTGTCTCTTTATCAAATTGCAGCCAAATCATCATTACCAAAGAGGAGGTAGCTCGCCTGGATCATCCCCACTATGATGCACAAGTAATCTATATTTTCTTGGGGAATTTAACATGAAACATGTGATGATTTATCCAGGTAGCTTCGTGAACATCATTGCATAAATGTACTTCAAGAGATGAAGGTCGAGTCATAAATAAGAGAGTCTACCTAAAAGCGATTGCGTCTACTTGGATTACCTAAGAGATAGCTACATGAACATCGTTACACCAGGTCATAAAATTTTACACCTCTTGGAGATTTAGACAGAGTAAAGGGGACTAAAGAGCATCCCGAGAATGTTGTCAAGCATCATTGAAGTCTTCTAAATATATGATCTCATAGCAATCATAACACCCATCTTAGGATGATAGGCTAGGATCTTTAACCGAAAATGAGTTGGAGGAAGTCATTGAGCTTGTTTGGTTAGCCCGTTGGGAGAACGACCGTTGGAAAAAATGACTTCTGAAAATGACTTTTGGTAGAATGAAAAAATTTTATGTTTGGATAATCCGTTGGTAAAAATGCAGTTACGTTTGGATAAACCGTTAGCGAAAATGACTTTTTGTAAAATGCATTTATGTTTGGATTGAAATTTGAAGAGGTTACTTTGAAATAAAAATTACTTAAAATGTTTTCAACTAAAAAAATTACTTAAAATGTCATCAATATCATTAATATGCATAATTATTTTGTAGTTTTGTAATTAAATTATTAAAAA
>JANTPZ010040120.1:0-13381 GCA_025593235.1 Vachellia pachyceras | reverse complement strand
CTTTGACTTTTGGGTTGACTTTCGACCAAATTACCAAAATGTCCTTATTATTTGATGACACTTTGAGCCTTAGATCTTTTAGTTGAAATGACCATTTTACCCTTATTATGTAGGCAAAATGACCATTTTACCCTTAGTCATTTCCACTTAGACTTCCCAAGACTAAGGACTTAGTTAATTATGATATTTCTTTCCTTATTTATGGGCATTAGATTATCACATAATTTACCAGTCTAGCCTTTAGTTCAAGCTACAGAAATGCGGATATTACAAAGTGGACTTACTTTACTCTTTTCAAGATATTTGTCAAGTAATTACTATTTTTTATCCTAGTCGTAACAGGAAAAATTTCATGCAGGCCACATATGCATATATTTTTTTTATTATTTTAAGCTAGATAGGTAATTTGTTTATATTAACAAAATAGTAAAGTTAGTTGTTTGTAATAAATATGTATTACTTCTCCTGTATAATACTTTTTATAATTATGTACATTGTAACTGTGTTTGATGGAAACTCTCTAGCTCTTCCAAAAAAAAAAATACAAATCTAAGAGACAAAATAGATTGAAGCCTTATATTTAAGATGAAAGTAAATTTCTTATTTAACTTTTATATTTAAGACTGGAGATAATACCTTATTAATTATAAACATATTTGAATAGCAAAACCAGGAATAACAAATTATATACAAAGACAATTGTGATAGTTGTGGGTTCTGTTATTGTTGGTGGGGTGAGTTTTTATTTAGCTTACTATCTCTTGAAGATTCGAATGAAGAAGAGTCATAGGGCTATCCTCAGACAAAAATACTGTAAGTAATTCTCATTCTATATATCCATTTAGTCATATACAGTGTTGCCATAATTGGAAGATTCAGTACATTTCATTTATTTATTTCCTTTTTTACATTTGTAGTTGGAAGGGAAAGCACAACTTCAGAGCATCTGCAATTTAATCTAGCCACAATTGAGGCTGCCACAAATAAGTTTTCTAATGAAAATAGTTTAGGGAGAGGTGGATTTGGACAAGTTTTCAAGGTAATTAACACAGGCCATTTTGTAATTTTTTATATATTTGTGTACATATGTTTTTTCTTATTTTAATCCAAACAACAATTATTCTAGGGTGTTCTTTCAAATGGCCAAGAAATAGCTGTGAAGAGACTCTCAAAAGGTTCTGGCCAAGGTGCAGAAGAGTTTAAGAATGAGGTTTTATTGATAGCCAGACTTCAGCATAGAAATTTGGTGGCGTTATTAGGATTCTGCATTGAAGAGCGAGACAAACTACTTGTTTATGAATATGTTCCAAGCAGAAGCCTTGATTACTTTTTATTTGGTTTGACTCTTAAAATTTGATTTTAGCTTTTCATTGACATTTATATATAGTTCATTTAGATACGTCATGAAATAAAATACGTTTTGCTTCCTTTTCTTATGTTTTAGAGTCACTAACAACAAATTTATGTGCGTAGGTTCCTAGAATAGCAGAGTCTTAGATTGGACAGAGCGTAGCAAAATTATAGGAGGAGTTGCTCGAGGATTCATGAATATTCCCGTCTAAAAATCATACATCGAGATCTCAAGCCTAGCAATATTTTGCTAGATGATGAAATGAATCCAAAAATTTCAGATTTTGGCCTAGCTAAGATGGTTGCTATTAGTGAAAATGAGGGTAGTACAAACCGAATTGTTGGAACATAGGAAGTATACTCTTATTTTAACTTTTGACATACATAGTACGTGCGTACACATGTATTTGCATGCATGCATATGTATATGTCTTGAATAAAGAAAAATAATTTGTGACTTAATTTGAAATACAAAAGTTTGCCTTTCATCCATCTAATCATTTTTAAAAGTTCAGTCTTCTTACCATCTTTGGTGAGTTAAATTTCATTGACATAGTTTTTCTCCGCACAGTGGTTATATGTCTCCAAAATATGCAACGTTCGGATAATATTCTGAAAAATCAGATGTTTTTAGTTTTGGAGTTATAGTTATGGAAATTATCAGTGGAAAGAAGAATACAGGTTGTCATGGTTCACAGTACGCTGATGGCCTATTGAGCTACGAAAGTCACGACAACGTGTCTATCTCTTTTATAATAATCATTATGGGTAAATCCAATCATAGATAAGTTATGTAAGGCCTGAACTAACAAGTTTTTCTTAATTTTTGCAGACATGGAAGCAATGGAGGGATGACAAATTGCTAGAGATAATGGATTCAAATATAATAAATGAATTGGGATCATGCAATGAAGTGATAAATTGCATCCAAATTGGTTTGTTATGTGTTCAAGAGAATCCAAATACAAGACCTTCTATGGCTACGGTTGTTTCATATCTCAACAATATCGATTTTATTCAATTGCCATTACCACAGGAACCTGCATTCTTTTTGCATGGCCAACCAGAGCCTATTACCACCAATAATGCAAGTAGAGAATCTTGCTCTGTTAATGAAGCTTCTATGAGTGAATTCTTTCCTCGCTAAGACAAAACTTTTCTTTCTTCTTGTTCTTGTACATACTTTGGATTGGTATAATTTTTTCCATAATGGTTCCCATTGATCTAGAGAGGTGGTACGCATGCATGAATGGAGTTTAATTTGAACAAGAGAAGAGACAAATGTACATCTTGAGTAACACACACGCACACATACAGAGATGTGTGTGTGTGTGTGTTTTTCTTCTTCTAAGAAATCGATGCTTCAATTCCCTCGAACAAGGGAAGTAATTAAGTGTCCTTTACTTGGGCAATGTAACTGAGTTTTCATTCATATAAGCCAAAATCCTTAGCCTTTTGCCCTAATATATATATACATATTGTGATCTTTTTGGGGTTATATACAAGTCTTTGTGTGTGGTATTGCCATTATTGGCAAAAGGACTATGGTTCAATGCTTTGAACCAACCATCAATTAGTTATCACTATGAACTATTTCAACTCTATGCACGTATATCATATAAATTTGTTAATAATTTTCTGCTATATATCTGGAAATCGATAGAACGATTCATTCTTTATAATGCCGGACAGTCCCATATTAATCTAAGCCGTGTAAAAGTTTTGCATTAAAAATCGTAACAAATCTTAATCGTCTCTAAATTAATTGAATGGCCAAATCAATGTTAGAAAAATAACAATTCTTGCGAGGCAATAATATTAACTTTACGATATGTGTGTGTGTGTGGCTTCATCGTAGCACAAACAAGATACTATGACATAGATCCATACTTTTAAATTCTTAAGACACACTACTTGGTGGTCTTAATATACAAAATCCGTAATTTTATTCCCTTTATTCGAAATTCACCCTCAAAATTTGTCATTCGGAACTAAGGAATGAGCAGAATATGTTTTCCGTTTCTTTGCGATAGAAAGGCCTTTCACCAAAGTAGCCGCCACGAGGATCATAGTTACAGCCAATGAAAGTTCCTCCATTGTCACACCTCACTTTGGCACATCCAAGACGAACCGAATAATTCCACACCACCTGAATATATTGACCACACTGTTGCTCGCCGATGCACGAGTTGCTGCCGTAGTCGTAGTACGCCTTCTCGTCCACCCACATCTTCACAGCATCGGCTCCGCTCATGTCACCGGAGCTCCTTGCAATGTTCTCACCGTACTGGCCATCGGAATAGACCAACTGGCAGTCAGCCTTGCGCTGGTTAGCGTAGTTTTGTGCATAAGCAGCCAGAGTATCATTCCAATATATGTTTGGAACACCCACTTGTGATCTCGCTGCGTTGTGGGCGTCCACATAGTCTTGTGGTGAATCCTGAGAATGGGCTGTGAGGGAATAGAGAAAGAAGAAGAGAGGAAATTGAAGCTTGAGTGATAAATCCATTATTGGATCTTGAGGTCTTTGATGCCTGGAGGAAATGTTTATAAGCCAACGATGACGAAGAGGTCAATGCATATATATATATATATATATATATTCATATTTTACATTAATTCATCACAAAATTCTATTTCTATCTCAAGTCTAATCATCAGTCAAGGTCTTTGTTTTTCGTTCTTAGGCAATTATGTTTAAGATATTAGTGGATACTAAATGTAAGATAAGGTCTTTTGTTTGATTTAAAGAACTAAGGCTCACTTTATTTTGTTTCAAATAATATATAGTTATATATTATTTTTTGTACAGTAATTGCCTTAATGCAAGGGTGTTTGGAGTGATTTTACGTAATCCTAGATAAGTATGTGAGATGTGTTTTATCTTAACTTATATAAAATTGATTTTTAATTGATTATGTATATTTGTCTTTATGTAAAAGTACTTTTCAACAACAGTAATACTTACATAGGAGAGTCAATGGCTATAATGGCGATATTGACGGAGAAGTCGATGGTTCACACCATATTAGCCATTAACGTGTGTTATTGAAGAAACAATTAGGTAAAGTGTTATTAATGCATAAAAAACAAATAATAAGGAAAATCCCATTGAATATAGGAAATAACAAAAAAAGTCCTTGAAAATATATGTACTTATTAAAGATCCTTAGGATATGTAATATCAGCATTTCTGTAACTAGGATTAAAGGCTAGACCAGTAAATTATGCAATATTATAAGGCCCATAAATAAGAAAAAATATAGAGGAAAATGCCGAAAGAAAAGAAAGATCATAATCGACTAAGTCTCTAGTCTTAATAATTCTAAGTAAAAATGACTAAGGGTAAAATGGTCATTTGGCCTATATGATTAGGGTAAAAAGATCATTTAGATTAAAAGACCCAGGGCATAAAATGTCATCAAATAATAAGGACATTTTGGTAATTTGGTCAAAAGTCAAAGTTGACCAAAAATGTCAAAAGTCATTCAAGGGTAAAGTTGGAATTAAGAAAAAGTAGAAAAAGTGATGGCATTTTGGTGATTATGGCAAAAGTAGAAGATGTAGTGGCATTTTGGTAAATATAAGGAAAATAAGACAAGTAATGGCATTTTCGTAATTAAGAGATTTTGGAGCTAAGGACGACTGAGAACTAATTATTTGAGGTAACAAGAGTTCTCAAATGCCAGAGACCTGAACTGAGAAAAGTTTAGTTGGGTCATAAAGTAATTAATAAAATTATTACTCAGTGTCCGGTGCGGGCAGTTTCAAAATACGGAAAACAACAATGCTGAAAGCCCCGAAAAAGTATTTTCTTAGAAAAGTAATTATGGAAAATCCGGGACGAATTTGGAGGAACAGAAAAGGGTTGGAGTATTAGGGAAAAATATAGAATTTTTCCATATCCTTAAGTCAAATTGGCTGCCTGATGTACATTTTACGGTGTTGCACGTAAATCGAGGAATCCTAACGAGTTACGAGGGGAACACGGTGATGCTATGGGCTAGGACATGATGCCACCTAGGCAAGGAGGCATAGGAAATGGTGCCACATGAGAGAGGAAGTCTCCGGAAAAGTAAAAAGATAATTACCCGTATAAAGGGAACTTTACGGAAATGCATGCCACCGAATCAAGTAACTGGACATATAGGGGCCCAGTCATCCCAACCAAACCAGAAAAGGGAGTCTGAAAAGCCACTTTTCAGCAAGTAATGGGCCAAGGACAAGTGGCTCAATATCCATCAAGTATTTAAAGTCTTGGCCTTCAAGTTTTTCTCTCAACCACACAAATTACAAGAGACAATTTTAACTAGGAAAAACCCTCTCTCTTCCCTCTCATTTCACACCACCCTCCCTCTCTCTAGTGATCAGATTTTCTCCTTCTTCTCTCTAAAAAACAAGCCTCCCTCAAGCAAGAAAGAAGAGCTTCAAGCTTCCATAACTCTATGTAAAGGTTTCTAACAACCAAATCTTCCTCTCTTCTCAAGCTAGCAACCTTCTACTACCTTTCTCTTGAGTTGTTCCTTGAATGAGCCTCTCTTTTGGGAAGAGGATGGCTAGGATTTCAAGAGCCTAAAATGGAAAAGAGAAGGTTTTAAAGGTGGAAAATGGTTGCAAGTTGTTTCTTGAGTAGTATGAACTTTGTTGTTGGTTAGTTTGTGTTGTTGTAAAATTTTGGAAAACTCAAGTTTATGGGAAGGTGCTGCCCAAATTTCTTTTGATCTAAGGGAAGGTGTGTTTGAGTAGATCAAAGTTAAGAAAATGGGTTTTAGAAGCAAAGAAACACATGGGTTCATGAAGAAAGTTGAAAAACCCTTCCTTTCCTTATTTTTGCTGTTTTCGTCCAAGCTAAAGAAAAAATAGAAAGGCTATGTTTTTTTAGCATTTTGATGGTTCCATTGGCTTCAAAATGATGTTTTGTGTAGGGTAAAGTTAAGATATGGATTTTAGAAGCTTTTGGCCATAAAAATCAAGTCTTGAATTTGTAGGACTCTTAGAAAACCAAAAGGGGGTTTTATGCGTTTTTACAAGTTTTGTTGCATCTTAGTGATGACATGTTTATATGGATGTTATGCCATGATTTTTAGGGTTTTAAGATCTCCAAAAGAATCTTTGAAAGAGATCCAAGAGCACTTTTGAAGTGGGGTAAAAGAAAGCAGAGAAAAGGTAGCAAAACCTACTAATCTCTTTTTATGTTTATAAAAATGAGTTGTGAATGTTACATGAACTTTTATGATGATTAAAGTGCATGATTTGTGTATGAAATGTGACTTTTGTGCTATGTCCATAGGCATATTAAAGTGAAGTTTGATGTGTCACATGTTTATATGTTCATACACATACTTTAAAGTTATGTATGCACATTCACAATATCTGATTATGTGGTTTTGCTATTGGGATTCCCAAAACTCATTCCCCACCAATTAAACCTATAGGTGGACGCTCAAGCAAGGGTAAAGAAAAGATTATTGATGCATGAAGAAGTTGCTCCTTGCTTGCATGGTTTTTGTGTAAATATTGAGTGCTAACTCTCTTGAAGTTTTTGGTTGTTGTGGTTGTAACTCTAAACCTCTACACAAGGTACCATGTGAATGTGTGATGATGCATGCCAAAAAATGGACTAAAACCAACAAGGAATGGTAACGGAACAGTCATGCATGTTTAAGAGAGTTAAGGAACCAAAAAGAGATTTTGGTAAATTTTAACAAAAATTGGTTTTCAAAGTTAAGGGGTTTCAAAAGCCCTGAAAAATAAGTTCGCTTCGTGTGGCAAGGAAAAATATCAAACAAGATCCAAATGGGCTGCAATTTTCTATTTAAAAACTACGCATCCTGAGCTTTAAAATGATATAAAGTTTGCAAAATTTGGATGCGTATTTTGAGAGATATGAATTTTCAAAGTTTAAGGTAAAAACTAGAAAAACTGGAATTGACCAATTGGACAGCAAATGGTTTTGGAATAAACTATTTCAAAAGGGAAAGTTTTAGGGCCAATGAGTATTTTTCCCCTGTAGATCACTCAATAAGCTAAATTCAGAAATTGGAACCACTCTATTTCGATTTTTTTAGAATTAATTATGATTTTTTAAAGTTTGGCCAGAAATATAAAAAAAGACCCGTGAACAATAACAACATTTTTCTACGTTTTTTAAAATTCAAATTCACAATTTTGGGTCAAATTTTAATATCTAAAGCCTAAGAGTGGTTCGAAAGTAATCTCATATAAATATATAGGGGGAAAATAGGAGTCGTTACAGGATCTCATTGTAATTTATTGTTCATATAAATTGACTACTGTGCTCTTAATGAAAACCGATTCCGCCTTTCCTAGTACCTTATTATAACTGAGGGCACAATTATCTTTATACTTGAACTCCATATTTCAACGAGGTCTCAAGGGACTCTTCCAAATTCAAGGGACTTTTTTTTATTTGTTCCTGCCGACCACGGTACTCAGATGCTATTTTCTCAAAATAATATTCCATATTTCCACTCCTACTCTGCAACTTCGCCTGAAATTCGGTGGGAAATCCGTGTTCCTTTTTTGCTAAAGGAAAAGTCCAAGAGGTTTGATCTGTTCAAACTTTGGAAAGTCTTTGGAAAATCAATAAACCAAAGTTGGCTGACTTGCGTCAACCTCCTCCATCGTCCGGACCTTCACTTTCATGTCATGATTTGGTGCTTCCATTATTGACCCCTTTAAATCTAATTTAGAAAGATTATAGTTTTATTTTCAATCTATATTTATTAAAATAAAAAAGATCAAACTATAATAACAAGATAAAAATTGAGTTTGGATCGGACTAGAGAAAATGCTCCCCATTCTTCTTCTTCTTCCTCCTCCCTTAGCCTATCGATCTGAACCATCCAAATCTAATTGTTTACTTTCCTATTTTTATGAAAAAAGTTATTTTAATGAGCATAAAATCTAAAATGAAATTAATATTTTAATTATTATATTTTCAAGTAATAAGTTTTATTAAAAGAACTGTTAATTTAAAAAATCAAATATGGATCGTTCAAAACCAAATCTAGACAATATAGATTTAATGGGTTGTGGGAGCTATTATTTTGGAACACCCTAACCAGATTTGAAATATTGTATCTCTTCCCACACGTAAAAGAAAATACCTGCTCACATTCAATGAAAATGAACAGATTAACAAAACTCTCCACAAACTGTGGAGTCTTCAATCTCACCAACATGTCTATTCACAAATGCTTCTTCCTCTTCCTCCTTATCGTTATTACCGTTGAAGGAAGACCTACTTATCTCCATCACAACTGTTCCACCGCCGGCAAAACCTTCTCCGCCAATAGTTCCTTCGAATCCAACCGGGTCAGCCTTCTCGACTCCCTAGCTTCCGCCGCCACTACCACCTTCCTCAACGCCACCTATCCTGGATACGGCAGGGACACCATCTACGGCCTCTTCATGTGCCGTGGGGACGTCTCCCTCCAGGTTTGTCGCCAATGCGTGATTATAGCAACCCAACGGCTACCTTCCGAGTGTCCGTTTTCAATGGAGGCCGTAATCTGGTACAATGAGTGCATGCTTCGCTATTCTAACGTCTATTTCTTCGACACAATTCGCAAATGGCCGACCGTCGTCATATTGAACCCCAAAAATATATCCAACTCGTACCGGCAAAGGTTCAAGAGTTTTTTGCTGAGTTTTATGAATGAGACCGCAAGTATGGCGGCGGCGGCGAAGCCTTCGTCAGAGGGGAAGGCCTGTGCGACGAATCCAGCGAATTTTCAGTCTGAGACTGTGTATAGTCTTGCTCAGTGCACGCCGGACTTACAAGTTCAAGATTGCACAAGTTGCAACATTCCGATGTGTAGTAATGGGAAGGTCGGAGGAAGAGCTGTGAATACAGGTTGCAACATTCGCTGAGCTGTTTTCATTCTTTAATTCCGATCAACTAGCCTCGCCGACACAGGCACCGGCACGGGCGCCAGCCCTGGTTCCGACGCCTAGACGGCATCCGTTTTTCCCTCTAACCAATTCTTCACATCATCCACCGCCTAGACCACCAGGTAAAGAGTTAGACTTAAATGCCTTTTTCCGGTTTCTTTTTTGTTTTCTAGACATATAGGGGTAAATGAAAATGCATACCTTTGTTTTGTTTGGAACAGTATAAGTTTTATTTCTGTACTTTTGGTAACTTATTTATTGATACAACTCAATCTCCATAGTTTATCAACTCATAATAAGTGTGTATCTTTAATATCTTAACTCAATATATGAAAAAGATTAAGTTATTTATTCAAAGTTTAGAAATTGTTAGGATTAAAACTGTGTGCGTGTGTGTCCATACATAGATACATACATACATATATATATATATTGTTTTTATAATCTTATACGGGAAAATGAGATTCATTTTAGGGATATGGTGGTCAATCTACTTCTAAGGACCACAAAAAATTGAAGTGATTTTTTTAAAGAGTTTGGAAAAATAAGGAATAAGACATCAGATATTAGTATATAGCAAAGGTCATATTTGACTGTTATTTTTTTGGCCTTATGTAATGGTTAACATTCGTCAAATGTAAGTGTTATTTAAACTCTGATTCTATACTTGATGATTTTCAACGTAAAAATGGGGTGATTTATTTGATGGTTTAGTTATAAAATATCATATAGTAAGTGAACTTAGTTTACTGTTTTCAAGATAATTGTCAAGTAATTACTACTTTTTATCCTAATCGTAACAGGAAAAATTTCATGCAGGCCTTATTCATATATTTTTATTAAGTTAGATAATTAATTTGTATATATTAACAAAATATTAAAGTTAGTTATATGTTATAAATATGTATTGCTTCTCCTGTATAATACTTTTTATAATTATGTACATTGTAACTGTCTTTGATGGAAACTTTCTAGCGCTCCAAAAAAATTACAAATCTAGAGATAAAATGGATTGAAGTCTTATATTTAATATTAAAGTAAACTCCTTATTTAACTTTTATATTTAAGACTGGATGTAATACCTTATTAATTATAAACATATTTGAATAAAAATGACAAACTACCCAAAATTCATAAACATTTAATATAAAAGAAAGTGTTGTGAATCCCACATGGCTATGTAATACGGTTGGGCCAAAACTACCCAATATTTATCAATGGCGTAAGTCTAGTAGCAGTTAGCCCCTCCTATGACAAACTAAGAATCGAATCCTAGTCGAGAGAGATTACAAGATAGATTTGTACTTTAACCGTTTCTTTATAGAATATGGGAAACCGTTTCTTTATCATTACAAAAGTTTTTTTTGAAATACTTGTTAGCACATGCATTAAAATATAATTATAGAAATATATTTAAATGAGATAATTTATCAACTTTTACTCTAATACATTACTCTTTAGCCTTAAGTATCTTTAAAAAAAGAGAGAAATGATTGTATACTCCTTGCCATAACCATTCTTTTTTTTTTTTTTGCCAAATTGCCATAACCATTCTATTATACACATTTCAGGACTGAAGCTTTCCATTCTTTTGTATTCAAAATTCTGAAGCTCTTTCACCTTGCTCCTTGAATCAGCAAAGACAATTATGATAATTGTGGGTTCTTTTATTGTTGGTGGGATGAGTTTTTATTAGCTTACTATCTCTTGAAGATTCGAATGAAGAAGAGTCATAGGGCTATTCTCAGACAAAAATGCTATAGTTGGAAGATTCAGTACAGCTTATTTATTTATTTCCTTTTTTAACATTTTTAGTTGGAAGGGAAAGCACAACTTTAGAGCATCTGCAATTTAATCTAGCCACAATTGAGGTTGCCACAAATAAGTTTTCTAATGAAAATAGTTTAGGGAGAGGTGGATTTGGACAAGTTTTCAAGGTAATTAACACAGGCCATCTTTGTAATTTTTTTTATATATTTGTGTACATATAGTTTTTTTTTCTTATTTTAATTCAAACAACAATTATTCTAGGGTGTTCTTTCAAATGGCCAAAAAATAGCTGTGAAGAGACTCTCAAAAGGTTCTGGCGAAGGTGCAGAAGAGATTAAGAATGAGGTTTTATTGATAGCCAGGCTTCAGCGCAGAAATTTGGTGGCGTTATTAGGATTCTGCATTGAAGAGAAAGATAAACTACTTGTTTATGAATATGTTCTCAACAGAAGGCTTGATTACTTTTTATTTGGTTTGACTCTTGAAAACTGATTTTAACTTTTAATTGAAATTTATATATAGTTCATTTAGATACGTCATGAAGTAATTTACGTTTTTGCTTCCTTTTGTTATGTTTTAGAGTCACTAACAACAAATTTATGTGCGTAGGCTCTCAGAATAGCAGAGTATTAGATTGGACAGAGCGTAGCAAAATTATAGGAGGAGTTGCTCGAGGAATCCTTTATCTTCATGAATATTCCCGTCTAAAAATCTATATCGATATCTCAAGCCTAGCAATATTTTGTTAGATGATGAAATGAATCCAGAAATTTCAGATTTTGGCCTATCTAAGATGGTTGCTATAAGTGAAAATGAGGGTAGTACAAAACGAATTGTTGGAACATAGCAAGTATACTCTTATTTTAACTTTTAACATACACACACAAACAGACATACGAGCATGCATGCATACGCTTATTTCTTGAATAAAGAAAAATAATGTGACTTAATTTGAAATACAAAAGTTTTCCTTTCATCCATCTAATCATTTTTAAAAGTTCAGTCTTCTTACCATCTTTTGATGAGTACGCATATTTCTTGAATAAAGAAAAATAATGTGACTTAATTTGAAATACAAAAGTTTTCCTTTCATACATCTAATCATTTTTAAAAGTTCAGTCTTCTTACCATCTTTTGATGAGTTAAATTTCATTGACATTGTTTTTCTTCCTACAGTGGTTATATATCTCCAGAATATGCAATGTTCGGACAGTATTCTAAAAAAACAGATGTTTTTAGTTTTGAAGTCATACTTCTAGAAATTATCAGTGGAAAGAAGAATACAGGTTGTCATGGTTCACAGTATGTTGATGGCATATTAAGCTACGTAAGTCATGATAACTTGTCTATCTCGTTTACAATAATCATTATGGCTACGGTTGTTTCATATATCAACAATATCGATTTTATTCAATTGCCATTACCACAGGAACCTGCATTCTTTTTACATGGCCAACCAGAGCCTATTACCACCAATAATGCAAGTGGGGAATCTTGCTCTGTTAATGAAGCTTCTATGAGTGAATTCTTTCCTCGCTAAGACAAAACTTTTCTTTCTTCTTGTTCTTGTACATACTTTTGATTGGTATAATTTTTCAATAATGGTTCCCATTGATCTAGAAAGGTATTTACGTAAATTTAATGTCATGTTTGGTATGCATGCATGAATGGAGTTTAATTTGAGCAAGAGAAGAGACAAATGTACATCTTGAGTAACGCACGAGTGTAACACCTCCTATTTTTCCCCTATTTCCTTATATTAGATCACTTTTTGAACCACTCTTGGGCCTTGGATAGCTTAAATTAGGCTTTTTATGTGAACTTAAAATTTTCAAAAACGTTAGATAAAACGTTGGTACTGTTCACGGTCACTTTTCCAGAGTCCTGGTCTAAATTTGAAAAATCATAATTAATTCTAGAAAGATCGAAATTGAGTGGTTCAAATTTCTAAATTTTTCTTATTGAGTGAAATATAGGGAAAAAATACTCATTGACTTCAATTCTTGCCCATTTGAATCAGTTTATTCCAAAACCGTGGCAATGTCCAAAAGGTCATTGATAGTTTTTCCAGTTTTTACCTTAAACTTTGGAAAATCATATTTCTCAAAATACACATCCAAATTTCGCAAACTTTATATTATTTTAAAGTTTGGTATGTGTAGTTTTTGACTGGAAAGTTTAAGCTCATTTGGAGCTCATTTGCTATTTTTAATTCCCACGTGAGACAGATTCCTTTTTTAGGGCCTTTGGAACCCTTTAACCTTGAAACCAATTTTTCTTAAAATTCACCAAAACCTCTTTTTGGTTCATTAATCCACCTTGAACATGCATGGTTATTCCTTAC
>JANTPZ010040119.1:0-11411 GCA_025593235.1 Vachellia pachyceras | reverse complement strand
TTTTTATAAGATATAGTATATATGCATCTAATTGATTATGTTCAAATATTCCAATTCACTAAAACTATCCCTAATGTTGAGCTTTTCCAAAGAACATTTTATATTTTTAGGTAAATTATTTTTTTATATCGAGAAATCTTAAAAAAGTCTAATCTCATCCTCCACCATCTTCAATTATCTCAACTAATTTCAAATCACAGCTAGGGCGATGTTAATTTTATTTTTAAGTATGTTCAACACTATGGTGTAAAGTATTTTTATACCTTAATGTTACATGCACTAAAAACATTTTAAGGTTCCAAGCGCATCTAAAATTTTTTTAAAATGCTAGATGTACTAAAAAAATACTTCAAGATGTTAAATACACTTAAAAAAGTACTCGAGACGACCAGATGCACCTCAAAAAATTAAATTTTAGGACGATGAATGCATTGAGAAAAATACTTTAAAATAATGAATGCACATTAACTCTAAAAGCAAACAATACACATATACAAGTTTCAAAAAAAAGGGGGAACAAAGTTGTTGAAAGCAAGACTTGAATTTGTAAACATAGCTGGAGTGGTGACACTTTGTGATGAACTTCAAATGATCTTAATAGAATGAATAATGCTACTACTCTTGGGGCTTGTTTGGGGAGGCCGTTTGCCTCCCCAAAAGCCATTCATGATCTTACCGAGACAAGATCATCTCACATATTTATCTCGGAATCTGTGTCTGTTCTCCCAACGAACTATCCAAACAAACCCTTGACAGTTAGAGGGTTAGAAGTATGCAATGTCAAATTGTCCTTTCTGCACCAATTTGCAAATTTATGTACCAGTTCTAATTTGTACGGTGGAGTGTAAAAACTTCATTTTTATTTTTATGTACCAGTTCTAATTTGCACGGTTGGGTGTAATGTTACTCTTTGACACACACATATGTATGCACTTCCTCTATTATTTAATATAATAATCAGCTTATGCTTATGGGAGAGATTAAAAAAATTAAAAACACTATTTAAAAATATTTATTTATGCATATAATTGGATAATATATCAATTTATAAATAAGACAAATTAGTTTTGAGAAGAATAATGAATATAAATATTTTTAAGTAATGCATTTAATTTCTTTTATTTTTTTCAACAAAAGTTGGCTCGGTCTTGTATTAAATATAAGATATAAAGTATATATTTATCCAAATATACTGCGTTCGGTTGAAAACTTTTGTTACAATGATTTTTTTGGGGCCAAATTTTGGTTACTACGCCTAAAATTTTATTTTTTAAATTATATTTTCCCCCCAAATCTCTTATTAAACTCAAGCCAGAAAGGCTTTTTCTTTCTCTCCTCTTGCACTTTTTCACAAGCCACGAGTTGGGGTGGAACAGATCGGGCCTATTTTTATATGCGGCCCAAGTAATCGGATTGTAGTATTATATCCATACCAACGGGAACAATCAAGATATGTTCTCAATACTTTTCTAATCACACCACATAATTGAAACCCAAAATTCTTTTAAAAAAATAGGCTTATGCCGCTTGACAGGCCTAGGACGGCCTTAGCCTGGCCTGTTTTCGAAGCATGCTTCCCAAGTAACCTAAGCTTTTACAAGTTCGGCCACAAGCTTCTGACATGCCGCTTGGCCTGTTTCCACCTTTTGGTACGGGTATTCTTATAATGAAAATGATTTTGTTGGAACTATTGTCAAATATTAAATATAAATGTATCTTTTAATGGATATTCAAGCCTTAATTTACTAGGGTCAACCCTTTCCGTGAAACTAACTCTCTCAATGGTTTTTCTCCTTACATTTTTTGTACTTGGGGTCTATAAGGGAATATATGGGAGATGCACATCCACATAACCCCAAAACGAAACGCATCTAACATATTTATTTTGTAAATCGTAAATCATATTGAATAAGTAGCTTTTACTATTGATCTAAAAAAGATGCTTATTCATATTTGTAAAGTTACGTCTGTCTGATCCACATTGATTTACACATTTTTATTTGGCAAAAGGAAAAAAAGGGTTTGCACAATTAAAAGCAGATCACATGGCAAACGATATACACATGTGGCACAGGTAGCGGTTACAACTTTGCAACTTGAAACAGAAATCCTTGCATACTTATAAAGTGTCAGTCATCTATATTTTATTCAATAAAAATGTTTGAAGTGTTTTATATCATGAATCTTATATCCCATAAATTTCTTTTAATTATTTCTCTTTTTCATAATATATTATTATATATATTTATTAGGGAAAAGAGAAATAATTATGAGAAATTTATAAGATATATGATCCATAATAGAGGATGTTTGGAACATTTTTATCAGATAGAGTATGTAAGACGTGACACTTCCAAAGTATATAAGTATTTCTCCTTGCAATTATGAGGGAGCATTTATTTTTTGATCTCTGCATGTCATCCTTACGTAAGGACCATGCTAATCTTCTCAGTGCCCATTTGGAAACGCAGTAAAGAAGTACTTTTATGCATGCCGAGGTAAATATGTGAAAGAGATTATCTCGTTTTACAGAAAAATACTGTTAAATGTATGTTTGGCTTTTTCAAACGCTCCGACAAATAAGTCCAAAGTATCATTCCAACTTTATTGAGATGTCCCCGAAGGGGATGGCATTTATTAAGCCTGGGAAGATTCTCTATTCACTTTGTTTTAATTATGAAACCATTTTTTAAACATATTATGTTTTAATATTTTTAACTAATTCAATAATCTCTTAACTAAAAAATGTCTTTCTTTAATTTAATTAATAAACTCTATACAAAGTATTAAAGGATTTTAATTAGATTTCTTAATAAATATTTATAATAATGCGAACAAAGATTATAGAGGAGGGGAAGTAGGTAAAAACCTGAAAATTAATCAAGGTTGCTAAAATTTGTTGCTTAGCCACTAAGCTTTAGGATATGTTCAATGGGCATTAAAAACTGTTTTTCCAACCTAATTTATGATTTATCAGATAAATATGTGACATGTATTTTATTTCGATTGTGTGTATTTAGGAATCCGTTGGAATAATGATTTCACACAAGTTAAGGTAAGTATATGAGAGGAGTTTTATTTTAAAACGTGATTCCAAACGTGATTGTCAAACATGTAGTTGATACTTTTATAATATTGGATCCATTTGAAAACGCGGTGGATAAGTACTTTGTGTTTGCTTGGAAATCACTTTCTCCCAACTGGTACGCAAGCCAAGACAAAAAAATCTCGAAATCCATAAAATATATTGGAATCCGTAAACTCCTTTCTTCCAACAGAATTCCCAAACACACACTTTCACGTAAATCGATATAAATATATTAAGGAGGTTATCACATTTTATAAAAAAAATACGGTTAAACGTGTGTTTGAACCCCTGAAAAGTTAAGCCAAATGTTATCACTATTAATGGTTTTAATCATTTTGTTCATCGCTTTGTTAAAAACAAATCCGCTGTCCGCTGGAAAAAACAAAAACCATGTTACACCTAGAATAATGTCAGATAAACCATCCATTCAGTTACTGACACGTGCAACATGTAACTCCCTAAACAATTTAACCATATATTATATTTAAAATGAATTATGTGACTCGTAATTACTTCTGATACATTTTGTAATTCCAAATAAACCAGACATTTAAGCACAATTAATTATTAAATCCTCAAAGTTCAGGGTATAAAAGTTGTGGGTGAGACACCCAGCCCACAAACTATTCATAATTTACAATATCATTCCAATCTATGGTGTAGAATTCACCCATAAGTCACCATTAAAAGTTACAAGAATCAACAATATTTAAGCCCCCTCTTAAACATGCAGTTCCATAAATATTACTCAAATGGATACGTAACAAATGAGAGATATCAAAAGATAAATTGTTAACCATAGGTAAAATATCACGATATAACCATAAGGATAAAAACAAATCAGAGTATGCAAACTCTAAAGTATGGCAATATAGATTTCTCTTTAAAATAGTTTAAATATTAAGCCTACAGTGATAGCTACTATCAAACTGTTGGCTTCTTCCCTTCATGCCTCGAATCACTAGATTCCTGTCCTGAAAAAAATATATATCGATAGGGTGAGACATAAAGTCCCAGTAATCAATAATCAATTCATAGAATATACAATAATGGATTGTAAGTCAACGAAGCAGTGCTAATATACGATATTCAAACAAAATTAATGTTTTCTATCCAATACAAGTAGAATACACAAATGATCCCCCATCGTACTCCTCCATATCACTCCATGACGTGGATCCGGCTTAATGCCCGAGCAACCTGGCCAAGGTCCAGCAGCAACATTAATCCAACCGGTCCCCCTTCATTCTCCTTCCTGGGTCTAGAATCAAAGGGTGTCTAGCCTCCCACCTGGATCTAGGCCGACTCCCCACCTGGGTCTGAGTCACAATAAAACCAACCACTATGATCAGTAGTGGGGCAACCGCGGATATAACACAAGTCACATCATCACAAGATCAACCCAACTACTTCAAATCACCTAACATATCCTTTAATTCACATCATTACAAGATCATCACAAATGCATTAATTCACAGTTATTACAGATAAAGATAAATTACGAACAGCTCATCATGCATATCTTTAAGCAAAACATAACCTTTGTATATATAAAGAAAATACTTCCTACTTCACTAAAATTGAACTTATAAAAGTAGTATCTAAAATACCTTATGATGCATGCAAGCATATAAAATGAATTAACCATGATTACCTCAACTACGAGATACTTGTAAGTCTAATTCAAAGAGCACCAACCACCCTCAAAATAATCTACACAATAATGTGGATAAGAGTTTAATATATATATATATATAAATCACATAATCAACTTGATTATCTACCTTTAAAATTTTTGAAATAATCATTTAATATTTATAGCCCCCAATAGTCTTTCAACTATTTAATTTAACCCAAAGTTCAATCATTCCCCTCAACTCAAAAACTTAATTACTTTGCAAATCAATTTAAATTGCACAAATCCCAATTTAATGTTTAGGGTTTTAAACATAAAACTTTAAATTATAAATCCTTAATCTGTTCAAAAACATAAACCGATTAACACTCCAAGCACATCTTCAATAACACTAATACATCGTTAACTCAAACCTAATACGTGTAAATATCCTATGTAGATTAAATTATAAACTGATTAAATCAAATAATTATTTTAAACTATAACAATAATCAAATCATAAATTCAAAAGGAGGAAAATTAATAGTTATTTCCCATCTACCTTTCATTAGACAGTTCTTGACAAAACTCAATCTTTATCTCAAACCCTAATCTTAAATTTTCATCTGATCAGTATGATATTATTACCATGAGAAATAGAAAAATATTTAGAATAACTTTTATGAAAGAAGTAAATTGAAAAGAAGTAGTTTTGGTTACCTAATTGATCCCGAAACATACTCTTACACATAAGAAGAGAACCGATGCTACGAGAGAAGCAAATGAAAGAGAAGACGGCGCTGGAGACCTAATAGAAACCTAATGGCTATGTTAGTTTAAGGGAAAATGACCCTCAAGTTCCAAGTAAGACAAATAATAACAAAATGGTCCCAAACATTCTGACATTTTCTCTTAGGTCCCATTAGGACCATTTTATCATACATTGGAAAGTGAGAAATCGAAATTGCCCTTATGCAAGGTTTTGAAGGGAGCTTGAAGTCAGAATATGACTTCCATTTGAAAATCATGAACCGCCTTTTCTCGCCAGGCGCCGTGGCTCTGCTTGCCCGAAGGAGTCGTTGAGGCTTTGCTCGCCAGTCGCCGTCGTCGTGGTTGCGTAAAGCCGCCGCTGTCGCTTCGCTCTGATCGCCTGCAGCCGTCGCTCTGGAAAATCGTGCCAGGGACTTCGCGGATGGGACAAAGAAGGACTCCTCTCCAAAATCCATTCACAAGTCGCTGGTTCCAGCGTATTCAATGATGAAATTTCTCACATTGGTGAAAGAGAAGGATTACTTGCTAGATATGAAATTTCTCACATTGGTTCCAGCTTATTCTTAACCCTTTTTCCATCTTATATAATCTGATATGTTCAAGCATTACTTGCCAGAAAGGAGGCGGGCGGAAGCTGCTCGCATCAAAGAAAATTATCTTGATAGAATACCGGTAAGATTTACTTCCAACAAATTTACATATTTCACCCATTATCTTATTGTTTGCTTCTTAGTCTGGTTGATTATTTTGGTGTAGGTGATCGTTGAAAGGGCTAAAAAGAGTTATGTTCCGGAAATTGATAAGAAAAAGTTAGATTATCTCTCTCTGTTTTGTCCTTTAACTTAAGTTTATTTCTTTTCATGTACCTTTTAGGAAAGAATTGTCTTGTTTCATCTTATTTCTCTCAAAGGGCACATGTTTGTCTATCTCTCCCATCGTTTTCGTGACTTTTGATCTGTCTGTGATGCTAATTTACCGGAAGCGTACTTCATGTTTCGTTCGTATTATCGCGTTGGCGTTAGGTTGGGTCATGGGGGAAGTGGTCGGTGTGATTGATATGCATTGAGAGTGTAATGTGGGCTTTTCCCTTGTTTTTTAGTTGTGACATTGCTTGGGATACGTGGAAGGCATTTGATTGTTTTTGGATTTGTTGACGATTTATTTATGTTCATTTCGTGACTTCCTTGTTTATTTGATCGCCTCCTCAGCTTTGCGTGCATTTGAAGTCCTGCTGATCCCCTTTGATTCAAAAGCGCCTTCTTTGGATCTGGGCAATAAAGGTGTTGTTGAGCTACATTTATTTTTGAATTTTTATCCTCCTGCCTACTTAATACTCTGCAGAATCAGGCCTTTAATGGCCGTGGGATGACTGGGGCCTGGAATCAAATATTTTGTGCACTAGGTTCTGCAGACATCTGGTGAGTATCAAGGAAGATTAAACATTATTTGAGGATCATCTATTATCACTTACTCGAAGTTAATTGTTGACTGAAGTGGGTGCTTTTTTTTGGAAGTAATAGGTGGCGGTTGTATACAAGAAGTTAATGTATTTGTTGTCTCCCTATTATTTTTAAGAGTTCCTATCAAATATTATCTGTGGAAAGCATGGTATAGAGACAACTATTGCTTTTTAAGGTCAAGGTTTTTAAATTGGATTTTGGACAGTAAGGAACATGCTTATGTGTGCTTGTTTGTGGATTCCTATCTATAGACCTATTGGAAACAATATAGTCAGGTAAGAAAAAAGGTAGTTGGGTGGCTTTTACCATTTTCATTTCCTCACCGACTAAAAATGCTAGTTTAACAATTGGAATAGCATCCAGCTTGCATGATCTCCTGGAACATGTGCCTAGATTTCTGTGATTGTATATCAGCCATTTTTTGCTTATGATTTTAATATAGTTTGTTGACACAATCAATAGCTCTCTTACTCAGTCAATGGAGCGCGCATTTATATAAAAATCATTGCTATTAGAATTTGCTTGTGTTCATAGAATCTGTGGATTTATACTGCATAGAACCCTTTCCTTTTGAACTTTTATAATTCAGTAAGAAAATATGAGTGGAGATACAGGCTATAGATTAGTTTAGACATGAATGTATGCACCACCATTTTATGGATAAAAGCTTCTAAAGCAAAGACAAGTTTGATTGCTTAATTTTTGCGTGTTACAATTGCACTTGCTGAGTTATTATTATACCTCATTAACTTTCTTCCCAATCATTACTGTGGATTCTAAGAAGCAAAGAGCTGTTCATTTTGCAGCATTACTGTGGATTCTAAGCAGCATTACTTGCTAAGTTAGTATTATAACTCATTAACTTCCTTCCCAATCATTACTGTGGATTCTAAGCAGCGAAGAACTTTTATACCTCATTTTTTTCCATTAAGTAGCGAAGAGCTCTTCATTTTGCATGGCTTTCTTGTGCCGGTATTTACCATGGGAGCCTAAATTTTGGGGCACAACTGAGGTAAAATTTGACTTGGTAGTGTAGCCAGCATTAATATTGGATGTTACACATTTTAGTTACGTGGATTCTTCAAATTTCGATTTTGGCGTTTCATAAAATCCAAATCTAACCTTTTTTTCCTTTTGTTAAATTGTGCACTTCTCCAGATGGGGATGAAAATTTTGTTGAAAACAAGGCACTTTTGGATTACTCAAAATTGTCTGAAGATGCAGTAGTTAAACCAAGTTCTATGGCATTGTTTGAATTTCATTTCTTACTGCTCAAATGTAAAGTGTTATATGGTTTTGTGTACACATTGAGTTCCTGTCCATTTTGTATGGTAAAAAGTTGAATTTGTAATTCATTGCTGCTTAGATGTAAAGTGTACTACTGGTTTTATTGTTTTTAATATTATTTGATTTTATTGTACAAAGTTGTGAGTGATATTAACTTGTCTCGTTTATTAATATTGGTTGTTGACAACCCCAACTTGTGTTAATTAACAACCCCACCTGGCATAATTTACAATCCTACCATGTTTCATTTACAACCCAAGCCGCTGATAATAACAACCCCATCACCTGTCATTTACAACCCAGCAGCTCCCGTTTACAACCCCAGCAATTGCCACTAACAACCCCAGCAGCTGTCATTCACAACCTCAGCAGCTTCCATTTGCAACCAAAACAACTGTCACTGACAACCCCAGCAGCTTCTAGTTACAACTTAAGCAGCTCCATTCACAACCTCAGCAGCTCCCACTGACAACCCAAGTAGCTGCCATTGACAACCCCAACAGCTTCCATTTACAACTCAAGCAGCTTCCATTCACAACCTCGGCAGCTCCCACTGACAACCCCAACAGCTGCCATTAACAACACTATCAGCTGTCATTAACAACCCCAGCATTGGTTAACAAAAGAATTCAAACCATATTATATAACACCATGTTATATCCATATATCCAACTTTCATTTACCATTATATATATTTACATATTACCAAAAATATATGGTCTACACATGAAGTCAAAAAATACATGGTTAAACAAAATATACATTTGCGTTCCCCAACAAAATTTGAAGGATGAAGGAGATGATGAATTGTCCACCACCATTTCCTCCCCAAATTTCATCTTCCATTGGAAGTGGGGGAAAGACAGATGAATTGTCAGAAACAATGACAAGGAACAATTTCCTACGACTTAAATTATAGGAACTAAGGTATTCTTCCGGAACCTTTTCCAATGCATTCTCATATAATAGCTTGTAGCATGCAAAAGTCGCCCTGAGCTGGAAAACATTTCTGATGCTAAGTATCCAAATAATGTTATCATTTGAAGGAATGAACTTTTAAACAAAGAATCTTTAATACTGAAGTGCATCCAAATTACAAAATGTTATTTGATGAGGTCTTACTAACAGAGCTTAAACAAAATTAAATCAGTAACATGAACTGGGGCACAAAAATTCAGAGAAAGCTTAAATCATCAAGAAAAAAGCCAATTAAATGAACGAAAACTGAGATCACAGATGCGATATTGTGTCTAAGATCTAAGTTCATCAATCTTTAGTGTTAAAAGTCAGTGAAAAAGAAGAGACCTTGAAAAGCCTTTCTGATTTGCTTGCTGTCCTGTATTGGGGCAGTAACCTCAGTAACTTTCAGAGAAGCCATTTTGCTTCTCAGACGTTGTTGTTTATTCCTCCCCATTTTCGCTTGCAATTTCAATCCCAATTTTCATATAAACAGTAACCTTAGGAACTTTCAGAGTGCGCTCCTTGGAACCCCCGATTTCGCCACCGACAAACCCATTCGCTCAGCCATTGCTCTTGCTCCGGCCATGACGGAACCGAGGTGATGACGGCGGCAAGCAAAGCGATAGCGACTCCTTCAGGCGAGCAGCACGACGGAGAATGGCGAGAAAAGCTGGGTCCACGCTTTTCAAACGAATGGGGGCAAATTTGAGTTTGTCTGGGACCAACTTCAACTTCACCTTTCATTGAAAGTGGGGGCAATTTGAACTTTTCACAAGTTTAATGTATGGTAAAAAGGTCCCATGGGACCTAAGATTAAATTTGGGAATGTTTGGTACCATTTTGTGATTAAATGGTTTAATTAGGACTGAGGTTCATTTTCCTTTAGTTTTAATATATATATAAGCTGCAGCCACCTTTTTCCTTTTATTCTTTTCTTTTTTTAATCTTTATATGTGTATATTTCAATGAATGAGGGGCCACGTGCCTCTTATATATATATATATATGATAAATCCCCATTTTTAATATAATTTGATATATTTGAAGAGTTATTAATGCGAAATTAAATGGTTTATGAGTGATTTTGATGAAATATGGATTGATCACATGATTTAGGGATTTTATTGCAAAGATAATAATTTTAGAAATATTTAAGATAAAAGAAAAGAATAAATTCTGGCTGAACATTTGAAGAGCATCACAGGCAACAGTTCTGAAGCAGCTGGAGCTGAGGGCAAAGAGATAGCAGCACGGCGTCGTTTTGGAAAAAAGAGTAGCTGGTAAACAAAGCCAAAAAAAAACCTAACAGAAAAGCTGAGGGCGTGGCTGATCCAAGGGAGCTGCTGGAACAGTTTTGAAGAGCTTGTAGCGACGGCGAGAGAAAACTACGCGAGACCTAACAGAAAGCACGAGAATCACGGACTGAGGCTTGAGAAACCTAGAGAAATACGGAGCTTCATTTCTTATCAACACCTTTGGACGGCACGATAAGGGGGGATGGAATACCGACAACGGGCACGAAGCTGAGAGGCTTTGAAGGCACGAGAGTTTCGGCGAGAGCTGGTAGCTTACGTCTTGCGTCTTCATCTGTTCTGTTGGAGAGCAGTAGTTTCGGAACTTGAGTGTGTGTTGAGAGACCATCCAAGCACGCACGAAGAGAGAGCAGCTGAACCAGGCAACGAGGTGAGAGCTTCGCTGTGCTGGTGCTGGAGATCATGAAGCAAGCAACAAGGAGAAGACGTCGCTGGTTCTTTGTTCATTGGCTGAGCTGGACCGTTGAAGCAAGGAGAAATACGCTGGAGCTGGAACAGCTTTCTTCGGTGCACGAGAGCTGAAAGCGAACCAGAGAGACGACGCTGAAAGGCTGGAACAATAGAGAGAGAAGGAAGCAGTTAAGGCAGCGTTTGGCGCCTCCTTTTTCTAAATTCCTTTAACCTCTCTTTGAACTAAATTCTTCAATGCTCAAATTGCTGAAATGCTTAGTGGCTAAATCATTTGTTCTAGGATTATTTGGAACCTTTGCATGGATTGAGATTGAATAATACTCTCTTTGGTGATTAGTGACAATTATATGTTAATTTTATCTTGTGCTTAATGCTTCTAATTGATTAGCCATCACTTAGATTGATTTGTCCAATTAAATTAAGCTTGAGAGAGTTAATTTAATTGCATGACTTAGATAAAATTATGCTAGACTTGAAGTTTAAATAATTAAATGGATAGTTTGTTAG
>JANTPZ010040117.1:0-13634 GCA_025593235.1 Vachellia pachyceras | reverse complement strand
AAAAATGATCCCAAGAGCTCAGAACTCTAGTGCTAACATCGAAAACAAATAAAAGGAGGGGACGCAATAACACTTGAACATATTTCACTAGCCACAAGAAAATAAGGAGACCTAGGATGGGATGTATGATGAACTAGTGCCCATAAAAATGACAAGATATATCCGTAGTTTCTACTAAGTCAGGTCCATGTGCGTTCTTCTGATATAGGCAAAGTTACGTGATTAACATTCACATTTGAGCTCTGCATGGTTCCAACTCTTAGGTACACCTAGTGCTGGGAAATGGACTGGCCCAGCCGGCCCGTGGGTCAGCTCGTATCAGGCTGACCTCTAATGGGCTGCCAAACTGGCAGCCCTAGCCGGACATGGCGGGCCAGCCCGCATTAACCCACCCGTTTTTACGGGCCGCCCCGCCTCAACCCGCAGGTTAGCGGGCTCAACCCGCAAGTTGAGCCCATTTTATCAGTCTTAGGTATATCGTTTACCAAAAGGTGTACAAAGTTCAATATGTTTTACTTTGATTTTTGACTCATACCCAGCTGATGATGTCTATATATGTGAAAGCGTGTGAGTGTACATGACTTGAGAAATGGGTGCTGTTCTTTAGTTCTCAGCCTCAAACTTGAAACCATTTAAACAATATATACATAGTGGTTTTGTACATTTTCTAATACTGTAAGTTAGCCACCTAAAAGCTTGTTTTTTTTTTTCAGGTTAACTACATAAATGCTCATGCGACTTCTAGCCCTGCTGGTGACCTGGTAGAGATCAATGCTATCAAAAAGGTTTTCAAGAACACATCAGAGATCAAAATTAATGCCACCAAGGTATTATCCCACTTAGCTTGTGTGGTGAAAATTTTACTATCTTTCGAATTATAGGTTTTATATGACTAACTTCCTGATGAATGTATTCTTTTTGAATCAGTCAATGATAGGGCACTGCCTTAGTGCAGCTGGGGGTTTGGAAGCCATCGCTACGGTGAAAGCCATAACAACAGGATGGCTACATCCTTCGATCAATCAATTTGTATGCTTAACTTCCATGATTTTTTTTCTAATGGATATGATTGTGTTGTTAGGGCCAATAGATAGAGCATGGATGCTCATAATGATAAATGATGGTATCTAGTCAGTTTCATCATTTTCTTTTTCCTTTTATTCATAATAGTGGGGAATTTTTCTAGGAACTGAATACATTAGCCAAGTTTTTGTTCCTGAGGAGGAGTCCATTAGAAAACTTAGCATCTAGAAATTACTAGTTTACATAAAGTTTCATTACCTATAAACTTCATTATAATTATATGGCCACTAACTTACATTAAATCCCTCAAACTATGATGAAAAACTGATTTTTTTTTCTGGGTTTCATGCATTTTATTTGACCCAGTGAAATGTAAATATCAGATTTGTGCTGTTCCTTTGGCTATCATTATAACACCAAGATGTCAAATGGTGTGAGTGTGGTGTGTTGCTTTTCTTTTTGTTGGGTAATTGGAAAGGTCAAGATGGACTTAGGGGTTGTGGAAATTATTTCAATCTCAAAATCTTATGGTCAAAATATTCTGTTTTATAGCCGCAATGAAATGGTTTGAGTGTTAGTGAAGCAGTCATAATATATGTTTGTTCTTGAGTGCAGAACCCTGAGTCTTCTGTTGATTTTGATACAGTTCCAAATGTAAAGCAGCAACATGGAGTGAATGTTGGTAAGCTTTCAGATCTTTTACTACTCTAAATGTTTCTTATATACTGAAATGATAATCTAGTCTCCAAATTTTTAAGCAGCTTTGGCTTAGATCCATGAAAATTAGTTGTGAGTTAATCCCTAAAAATCATAAATTCGTTACACATTTGTTCTTTGGTTATTTTTGGAGACTAAATAGTTATTTGTTGATTTTTAGGACTGAAAACTAAAGAGTACTAATTTATACCTTTTCCAAGGATTGTGATCTGTATTTGTAAATCTATATTTATTTTATTTCAGGTATTTCAAATTCGTTTGGATTTGGTGGACACAATTCTGTGGTGGCTTTTTCTGCTTTCAAGCCTTGAGTTGTGCAGCTTGTCCTGACTTCACATATGTTAATATATTTTGTTTTATTTTATAGGTAAATAAAATGTTTCTTTTACCCTTTTTATCTCAATATATATTTTTATACAAAAACAACATCAAATACTTTTATTTGAGGTTAAACAACCCTAATACATTTAAAAGTAACATTATAAAGATATACAGAAAGAAAATGTTATTTTTACTTTATATTTTGGGCCGGAGCAAAATAGTATTTTATGAGAGAATTTTTTTAGTTTGCTTGTTAGTGTTCCTGTACGATTGATTCAGTGACTCCGTTTGGCAACACTTTCGGGATGCTCAAAAACATGTTCAACAGTGTTTTTTTCCGTAAAATGAGATAATTTCCTTCATATATTTTTTTAATTTACGTAAAAACTCTTCTCCACCGGCTTTCCAAACGAGCTTACTGCGGTTGTATATGAGGTGGGGGTATGAGCACAAGATTTGACTCTTAAATTACTTCTATAAAGCTGCCCCCTCCTCTAGTTTTTAATTTGGATGATATCCAAATTTTTATACTATCATTTTGTGTTTTTTACAAAACAAAAATCTAATTTTTTTTAATGGATCCGGTCATTTTTATATGATATTATGGGTTGTCTAAACCTTAGCCTAATTTTCTTACCAATTTGCTCCTGATTGATTTCAGAGATAATACAATGTTTAATCATATAAATTACATACATTTTAGTTTTCCTTCCTACTATAGTTTCAACTTTCAAATGGTATATTTTAATCTTTTAAGGGATAAAATTGTTCAAAGTTTTATTAAAATGTATAAAGTAACATTTTAGATGGAAAGATGCTTAAAGATACAACCCTATAATTTTAAAATTGTCCAAAATTTTATTAAAATGTATAAAGTAACATTTTAGATGGAAAGATGCTTAAAGATAAAACCCTATAATTTATAAAATTGTCCAAAATTTTATAAAATGTACAAAGTAGATGGAAAGATGCTTAAAGATAAAACCCTATAATTTATAAAATTGTCCAAAATTTTATTAAAATGTACAAAGTAGATGGAAAGATGCTTAAAGATAAAACCCTATAATTTATAAAATTGTCCAAAATTTTATTAAAATGTACAAAGTAACATTTTAGATGGAAAGATGCTTAAAGATAAAACCCAATAATTTGAAGCTAGAGGGATAAAAGTTGAAATGAGGAAGAATTATAGAACTAAGCAATACACCAATCCTTAATTTTATACTCTCTCGCATTGCCTCTATTATTTCTCATGACATTTTCTGTGTACATTCTCCATATTTTTGGTTCTCATCATTTGTTTCTTTTACTTTCCCTATTATAAATAAGAGCATATCCCAAAAAAAAAAATTGTATTCCTTATGCATTTACGTTTACTTTTAATTAATTTTATTGGATTTTTTAAACCAAGTAATTTATTTATATAAATGAAAAAAATAATCTTTTTATCCTTCAATTTTTGACTCACTTAATAACTCTATGCAACTCAATTAATATATTTTTGACTCAACTATAACCTAGTTCTTAAACTTTTTGCATTTAATAATTTAATCACTTTCATGTATAATTTATCTTCAGTCATCAAATTATTATCCTACATGGCCAAAAATATTACTAAACACCATTGAAAATTACAGGCATGTCCTCCAACCCAGCTAATGTTTATTCAATTAAAAATTGAAAAAAAAAAAAATCCATCAGCTCCTCCGCCACTCCGCGCCTCCGGCTGCATCTCCCTCCTCCAAAACCACCAGTTCTTACCCTGATCCTTCCCTCTCACCATGGGCAAATCCCTCATCTGATACTCCAACCCAGCCAATGGGTCTTGATTCTCTAGCTTCTTGCAACTGATATATTCAAATTTAAAACTTGCACTCTCTCTGTAGCCTAATGTTTGAAACAAAAGCTAACTACAGGTAACAGAAATCTTTCGCTATTTTTTACTGACTTGAGAGTGTCTAAGAAGTGAAAAGGAAAATTGGTTATGGAGAGCCAAAGGTAGGGTACAATCGTTGAGAGAAATAACTTTTAAAAATGATTTTTGGTAGAATGACTAAAGGGTTTGTTTGGTAAGTCCTTTTGGAGAACGAATACAGATTCCGAGGTAAATATGTTAGAGGAATTTTGTCTCGGTAAACGTAGGAATGGCTTTTGGATGCCCAAACGGACTATCCAAACAAGCCTAAAATTTATGTTTGGATAAACCGTTGGTTAAAATGACTTTTTGTAAAATATATTTATGTTTTGATTGAAATTTGGAGAAGTGATTTTTGGATGAAAATTACTTAAAAGGGTATAAATATCATTAATAAATATAATTATTTTATACTTTTTAATGAAATTAGAAAAAAAAATGAAATGATAAAATTAAAAATTCAGAAAATATATTTATGAAAAGTAAAATGGTCAAAGATTACAAATATTACATACTTAATCTAATCTTAAAGCCTGTCCAACATTACCGAGATAATTAATCATATTTCCTTTTTTATTTTACATGATTAATCATAATTCTTATCCTCCGAGAACCTTCTCCTCTGACCTTTCTCCCTCTCCCTTCTCCTTTTCCGGTAAGCTTTTATGCTCCCTGCGTATGTCAGTCTGATCGGTGCGCCTCTATTCCTGCCTTTACCTCCTTATCCCAGATCTATCTCCACCTTCCATCTCAACGTCTCCTCCTAATCTATCGAATTTATAACCAGAAAAACAAACAGAATGTTTTTTTTAAAAAAAAGTAGGAGCATCATTCTTCCTTCATGCATCATTCTTCCTGCATCACCCTCTTCCACCCCTAAAAAAGCAGGAAAAACTGATGAAGTCGAACTGGGGCGAGAAGCAAAAAGAGTGGCTGTTGAGTCATCCATCTTTGATCCCCTGAGCGCAGGAAAGGATTCTGCTCGTGATGGGATCTCAGGCTTCACCTTGCTGGAATCCGATCGGCGACCACCGATCCCCTTCGCCTTGCCGGATTCCAACAGGCATGGAGCTCGCTTGTGGCTGGGAACTTTCAACATCGCGGAAGAAGCCGCCAGAGCCTACAACCATTTTCAACTTCCCAAAAGAACATGGTTTGAGTAATGTGTGGGGTGATGGGGGAGCAAATGGAGAAGGATGTGAGCGCATGGGAAGCAAAAGGAGAAGGATGTGAGCGCATGGGAAGCAAAAGGAGAAGAGGAGGCACTTTGTGACAGCGTCAGTGAAAAGCAAATGGACATGGACGGAGAAACAAATGGAAAGAAGGGGATCTGGCTGAAGAAACGGTGTACAGAGCTACTTCCCGGAGAAGCAGCTACTTCCATAATAATGCCTTCCAGTGACCGGCTATCCAAACGCATCCTCCTTCTGCCCAACGGAGAAGTCGGTGCGGGAGGCATTCTGGCGTCAAAACGGAGAACCAAATCAAGCTAGTATTTTTTATAAAATGAGATGATTCTTTTTATACATTTATCTCAATTTATCTAAAAGTACTCCTTTTCAAACGGGTTGATTATTTGTTTTAGAACTTTGCCTGTAGGAATGATGTCTTTTTGAAGGAAAATTGGAAGGTCTGATAGTGAAGAAGCAGCAGAGGAGGGAGATGTCGTTGGAGGTGTGGAGCGGTGGAAGAGCTGTTAATTTTTTTTAAAATTTTTAAATAAATACACGTTAGCTGAGCTGAAGGGCACAATTGTAATTTTAAATGGTGTTGAATAATATTTTTCGTCATGTAGATAATAATTTGATGACTCAAAATACATTATGTATGAAAATGATTAAATTATTAAAAGTGGAAGGATTAAGGATTGGGTCATAGGAGGTTTAAAAGTACATGAACTGAATTTCGTGGAATCATAATTAAATAATCGAATTATAAATGAAATAAAAATTGAAGGAGTAAAATATTAATTTTCTTTATAAAAAATCTATAAAAGAAGCTGATGGAGTATTGGATATTTTGATGCAAGTTACAAATGTAACCGACATTGTTGCGACAGAGGCATGTGGGGAGAAAAACTTGCTTGTCCAAAATTGAATGGTCACTCTAATTGAATGTAGAACTAAAATAAACTGCTATTTATTGGTATATCTTCTCAACTTCCAAAAAGCACACTTCATTAATGCTAATCTTAAACATAAATTCACATTTTGGTTTATAATAATGAATTAGTAAATATATCTGTTATAAGTTATATTATTAAATTTTTTACATAAACATATAAATTTTCCTTTTATTTATTACTGCGTGCACTGTAATTTTTTTAAGGAATTGTGTATATGTTAAATAGATTATGTTTTAGAATTTAATAAATTTTTAATCTTATCCCTGTAATTCAAATGAGAACATATTAATAAATAAATAGTAAATTTTTATATTACGTTTACTTATAAAAATTTAATGATGTGATATATAAATAAGATAAAAAAATTTCCCTTTACCTAAAAAACAACAAATCTGTCATTTTTAAAGCGATTCACAATATTAGTCTTATAATCCACACTAAATTTTAATGATGTCATTTTTTACAAATTCAACATACTAGTAGAAACAGTAAATTTGTCACAAAATTAAAATGATTTACAATATTATTCTTATAATCCACACTAAATTCTAATATCATATCAACTTATAGTTTATTTCATATATCACCATTATTATTAGTGGCGGAGCCACATGTGTGTGAGTGTGGACAAATGCCTCCACTCAATTTTTGAGTATTTATGTAAATAGCATGAGACTTTTTGTTATGCACCCATTGATTTTTAAGATATGAACCCACTTAAATTATCTATACTAACAAGTCTATTGGCATTTGTTTGCAAATAAAAAAATTGCCCCCACTGATAGAAGGTCCTGACTCCGCCACTGATTATTATTAAATATAGGGTGTGTGTATTTGCAAAAATATTCAATACTTCTTAAACCTATCAAATACCTTTTTCAAAAAAAGACTGAAAATACTTTCTATAACTCACATTGTAATAGAAATCTAGATGGTAAATACTTGTTCGTGTGACGGTTGGAAAATCACATTTTTGCAAGTTGAAATAAAACTTCTTTCATATACTTACTTTATAAATTGTAAATCATGTTGGAAAAGTAACCTCAATCACTAAGCCACTGGGGTGTTTGGGAAAACTTCTCAACACATCAAAAGCACGTTTGACAGTGTTTTTCCGTAAAACGAGATAATCTCCTTCACACATTTACCTCGTAAATGTTAAAAATACTTCTCCACCGCTTTACCAAACGGACCCACTATTTGATTTATAAATATACTACTGTGGCAACTTAATAATTTAAGTTGTTTATAACCACGATGTGTTTGTTTTCGAATTAAGTTGTGCATAAATACCTGATTTTGGTTGGCAAGAAAAAAATCAGATTTTGGTGGCAATTAACTCACCATGATAGGTTATTGCTAATATTTATGTTTATAATTAGATTATATCAATTTATAAATTTAGTGATTTAATTTAAATAAAAATATAAATATATTAACAAATGAGCATCTTGATCATTCTCAAAATGTCAATTAATTTTTATATTAAAACTTGAATGTAGTAATACACTTAAAATTTTTCAAGGACAAACAACTGAAATCACATGTTTACTTGGTAGCTGTAAAATGGTTAAAATATATTTTTAGTCCTTTATATTTACGTTAAGTTTTATTTTAGTCCTTTAAGTTAAAAAGTACACTTCAGTCTCTCAAACTTAACGCTATTAGTTTCTCTTAACGGAAATTGCTGACTCATCAAATTTAATTAATGATTGTGCAATAAAACGTTGACAAAGCATACTCACATTTTAATTTTAATTTAATAATATAATAAATTTGATATTTTAAATTGTGTAACATAAAAAATTTAAAATAACAGCATTAAGTTTGACGGGTCAGCAATTTTCATTAAAAGAAACTAATGACATTAAGTTTGAAGGACTTAAAGTGCATTTTTTGAACATAAAGTACTAAAGTAAAAATTGATGCGAACATAAAGGATTAAAAGTATACTTTAATCCTGTAAAATTATTCTTTTCTTTTCTTTTGGAATCACGCAGTGAAATTATTCAAAACAACCAAGATTCAAATAAGCATTTAATAAGTCACGGTAAATGGCAAATGCATAGAATTCAATTATTTCAGTTCAATTTTTTATAATTAAAAAATGTGCGTTTTCGGGAATCAAAAGTATAATTTCTTTTAAAAAAAAAAATTCTCCCTTTGTAATAAGCTCCCCTAGATTCGTTTGGACCCTTGTGGGGCAACACCAAGGTAGCTTCATTGTCGGTAGACAAAGTTGTGATAACATAATTATTGCCCAGAAGGTAATTCACTCGATGAAGATGAAAAAGGGTAACACTGGATGGATGGTTGTGAAGGTCGATTTAGAGAAAGCCTATGACCGGTTGGAATGGGCGTTTATAGAAGAGACCCTCCAGAATAGGGGTATAGATGTTAACTTATGTAGGGCCATCATGGCCTGTATCACCAGTCCTTCCTTTCGGGTGCTTTGAAACGGGGAGCCTACTGGCGAATTCACTGCGTTTAGAGGCATTCGGCAAGGTGACCCCATATCCCCATATATTTTCACTCTTTGCATGGAGCGCCTGGCTCATATTATTCAGGATATGATTGATGATGGTTCTTGGAGGCCTATCCATCTAAGTAAGAGAGGGCCCTCTTTATCCCACCTCTTCTTTGCGGACGATCTAATCTTATTTGGGGAAGCCTCAAAAGATCAAGCGAAGGTGATGATGAGGTGTTTAGACAGTTTCTGTTATGCTTCGGGTCAGAAAATGAATAAAACCAAGACGAAAGTTTGTTTCTCCAAGAACGTTCCGTTCTCTTATGCTTATGAGATAAGCCAGCAAATGGGTATCGGTATGACAGGGGGCCTAGGAAAATACCTAGGTATTCCCCTCTTACACAAGAAGGCCTTTTATGTCACCTTTGCTCCAATTGTGGATAAGACTCAAAGGCGACTAGCAGGGTGGAAGAAAGGGTGCCTCTCAATGGTAGGCAGAGCTTCCCTGGTTAAAGCAGTATCAGCGGCTCTCCCTTCTTATCATATGCAAACTATGCTTCTCCCTAAAGGCCTAATTCATGAGTTAGAAAAGAAGAGTCGAGGATTTTTATGGGGTGACACTATGGACTCCAGGAAAATTCATCTGTTGCCCTGGGACATTGTCAATAGGGATAAGAAAGATGGAGGTTTGGGCATTAAAGACTTGAGAAAGCATAATGAAGCGTTTATTATGAAGCTTTGTTGGAATCTCTTAACGAAGCTTGATGCCCTCTGGGTTAGGGTGCTTAAAGCCAAATATAAGTGTGGTACTGGTTTCATGCCATTAGTGAAGATGAAGCGGAATTCCTCCCTCACTTGGAAAGGGATTGGAGCTGTTTGGCAGAAGTTCCAACATGGTATAGGAGTGAAAGTGGGAAATGGAGATAAAACGTCCTTTTGGTTTGATAACTGGTTTGAAATCAACATCCCTCTCATTGATCTTTTTCCTGGTTGGGAAGGCCTGGTTGATCGCAGCACCAGTGTGGCGGAGTTTGTTACCACTTTGGGGGACTGGGATATTGGGAAGCTGAGCAGATGGTTCCAACCTCATATTGTTGACCAGATAAGGAGTGCACTGTAATATCCTAGTTTTTCAGATTTAAAAAAAGGGCCGTATTGTAATTTCTGTAAAAGTTAGGGTTAATTCTGTAAATTTCTAAAGTGTTGGGGCCTTTACTGTAATTTTTCCCTTGTCCCTTTCTGGATACTTCCGCCGCCCCTGTTGATCTTGTTTAAAAAAAAATAGAAAGGGGCCACGTATTGGAGGATGAGGCGGTGGGGGAGGTATTATATATACCTCTCTCCCCCACAGCAAAACACACACACACAAAACACTCAGCGGCTGGAGAAAAGGGAGAGAGCGAAGTGAAGAGGAGAGGGAGGAAAAAGTAAGGGAAAGAGAAATTTCTAATTCAAATATTCTGATTTCGAGATTATTTAGGTAAGTAAAAAGATTTATTTTTAATATAATTCTTTTATAAAATTTATTCTAAATATTTTTCTCTATCTAATGATAATAATATCATGTCAGTTAGAGAATATTTTAGTATTTGAATTTCTGTATAGTTGGAGTTTTATTTATAGAAAACTATATAATAAGAGATATACTTTTATGACCACGTTTTATGTGGTTAGATTTATTTATTGGATCTCTGAAATAGTTTAGAAATTTATATTGTATACAGTTTATAAGGTATTTTGAATTATCAAAGGTTGAATTAGATATTTTATTTAAAATTATGGGAGATAATAGAGACATGAAGGATTAGATATTGTAATTAAGGTTTATGAAAATAATGGTAAATTTCTAATGATTTAAAATAGAATTTGGAATTTGAGTAAAATTAGAATATTTAGATATTTATAGGGATTTAAGATATTTAAGGATTTTGTAAATATCTGGAGCTTTTATTAAATTAAAATATATGATAAAGTAGTTAAGAAATAAACTAATATGTGGTAATGCGTAATTATGTAGATTAATTATATAAATTGTTGGTGTTGGGCACGAGGTTTTGCTATTGTCATAACATTTCCTTGCTGGATGAGAGGTAACTGCTTTCTACTTATTATGCATACTTGGGACATATCTGATGAGTGATTTTAAATTGATTGTGATGAAAATATTATTATTATTATTTGATAAACTTTGTGTTGATAGTATTGGGAATATATTGTGAAGTTTTGAGTTAAAAATTAAATGTGTTATAATGGCAACGTTTGCAATGGTTGTGATTGAAGTTCTCTTGACTTGATAGAAAATCCTGAGTTTCAAACTATTAATTGAAATACGCCAGTGACTATTAATGTGTGATTATATATTGATGATAAATTGTGGATGTTCATTTGTTTTAATGTTATAAAGAGATAATTATGATATTGGGAGAGGAGGATGTGGTTATTGATGGGAGATTTATTAAAGAGGAAATAAGGGGGTGAATATTCAGCATGCCAAAGAGGAAATAAGGTTGGAGGACTTCCGAGTCTGATTACCGGAAGATCCTATGCCCATTGTGATGAGGGCTTATGACACCCCTGTGATGTGAAAGGTAGAACCCATGGTCCGGTCTTGTGCTCTGTGGTACTTGGTCAGTCCACATCACTTACCGGTGAGCTCTTCGAATCGTACTACCAGTCGAATGGGACATTACTAGCCCATGGGTTCAGTCAGAGGAAATAAGGCTGAGGAGAAATAAGGGGAAAAACAGAAAGAAAGAAGAGAATAAATCTCTGTAATGATTTCCTGTACGATTTCGTTGTGTTGTTGTGGTGATGCAAGATTGAAATCCATGTGATTATGAATTGATAAATATGTGTGATGATGTGGTTATGTGGATGCTGATATGATTGATCTTGGTGATCATAATAATAGTGAATATATTAATATTGATATGCATGCATTATGTGAAGAGGATGATTATGAGTTATTTGAAATATTTGAGATTACTTGTGAAATTGTTTTAAGCAATTAATTTATCTCTCATCAACACTCGCTCGTATGCCTTTTAAGTAGAAATGCTGGTTACTGGGACTTTTGTCTCATTCTATCAATTTAACACTTTTCAGGTAATAGCTCTTGTGCAAAATCATTGGGCAGAATTATGAGGCAACATATATCCTTGTATATCTCTGTATCGCTTCTTTTGTTATTTATATGTTGACTGCTGTATATTGCCATCTATAGGACTCTTTTTGGCAAATCATGTCTCATCGCAAATATTGATAACCTTGGGATATAATAAAATTTAGTGAGTTCTCTATATTCCTGATAGATTGAAATAAAGACTAAGAATTTTAATCTGATTATTAACTTAAGTTAGGTTTTCGGTATTAAAGTAAGGGTTTTACATGCACACCCGCCGTGTGAGGAGAGAGGGGAGGATAAACACTTTTGGAAACCGGCTTTTGACGGTTGTTTTTCTGTTAAATCTGCCTATCAATTTTTGTCTGCAGGTATCCATCAGCGGGAGGACCCTTTATGGAGTAAACTTTGGAGATGGCCAGTCCCGGAGAGATTAAGGCGTTCATGTGGATTTTTGCACATGGGAGAACTCACACTACACAGCTGCGAGCCACACGTGGACTCATGGAGGCTGCTACATGTCCGTTTGGCTGTCACCAAGATGAAACTCCTACGCACTTAATTCGGGATTGTACAAATGCTAGAGATCGTTGGCTCACTTTGATTAACCTATCTGTACATGAGGCTTTCTTTAGTTTGCAGAGGAAGGACTGGTTGAAGTGGAACTTGAGATCTCAAGTAGGGAAGGATTTTACTCATAAAATCCAATGGTGTACCCTTTTTGGTTACATGTGTTGGGATATTTGGGTTGATAGGTATAAGAAAGTGTTTGACGGGGAACAGTTCTTTGTTCCCACTAGAGCTCAATCCACCTTCTTCAGAGCATGGGGAGATCAGGCCATCGTGTTACAATCTCTACCCTCTGCTAGGATTCCTCAGGATCACCATATGGACATCTCAGGCACGGTTGGTGTTTGTAATTTAGAGGTGGACGGATCTGTGCTGTGCTCAAGTAGGAGCGGATGTGGTGGTATTCTTAGTGCAGAGGAAGACGGGTGGATATGTGGCTTTAGTGTTAAACTCTCCATGGTTCCATCAGCCATTGCGGAAGTTTTAGCCATTATCCATGGTCTACAGCTATGCTGGTTACGCAACTATAAGAATGATAAAGTTGTCACGAATTGTGTGGAGGCTATTAATCTTTTGATTCGAGGATGTGATAATAGTCATCCTTTCTTAGATGTGGTTGATGAAGTGTGTATGCTTTTAGCCAGAGATTGGAATGTCACTTTTCACCATGTATTGAGGGATAGTAACAGATGTGCCGACAGGCTAGCCAAGATGGTTCATGCCCTGGTAGGCAATTTTTGTATTTATGAGCAACCACCTCCTGATCTATAGATGGTGGTTGATGGGGTAGCATTACCTCTTTGAAACCTTGTACTTCCTTACCTTTTGTAATGGGACTCCAGTTCATATTAAAAAAAAAAAGATTCGTTTGGATCCAACCGTTTGGTTTCTCCGTCTGCCTCGTAATTTTCACCAGCTAGGTGGCTCACCAAGAGCAACACCCATTGGCACATCAGGCACATATAAACGGGATCAGACAAACAAAGAGGACCCCAAAAAGATTGGTGTGCTTTTTCCGGAGAAACCGAAGCGGGGCTCTCTTCCTCCTCGTAGTTATCAACGTCAAGCTAATCCTCTCCCTCCGCCGTTGCCGCCGTCGCCGCAGCGCTATGCACACTCTTCAATCCCCAGCTCTTCGAGTTTGTCCATTGGACCCACTTCGCAAATCGTACGGTGGCACTGCACGAAGATCCAACAAGGTGTCCTACATCTCGGCCAGTGTATCCCCCAATGTTTCCGCCCCAAAGAGAGAGAAGGACCCGAAGAAGCGGATTGTAGTAACCGGAATGGGCCTTGCCTCTGTGTTTGGCAACGACGTCGATACTTACTATGAAAAGCTTCTTGCGGGTGAGAGTGGGATTGGCCCAATCGACAG
>JANTPZ010040116.1:0-10274 GCA_025593235.1 Vachellia pachyceras | reverse complement strand
GATGAGAGACTCTTAATTGTCCGTTAGACTCCATTTAATAGCCGTTACTCTCATCATTGACCATTTGGCTTCTTCATTCATGGCATTAAATGCTACTGAGTCAGACGAGGTTGAATGTTGCAGAAGAACGTTAAAGACTCCGAGCGTCGGACCATGCTTGTGCTTCTTTCCTCATTTAATGTTTAAAGCTTCTGCATTTATAAGAGCAGTTAGAATTCAAAAATGCCGTTACACAAATAAGGAAAGTAGGTGAGCATCATAGGTTGAGTGTGTCAGTAAAAGCTGTCAGAACAACAATGCTCGAGCATAGCTTTCTCAATGCTCGATTGTTGTTTGAGGTTTTTCAAAGAAAATTTCAGTGCTCTAATATAATGCTCGAGTATTATATGAAAATGTTTGAAAAGAAATCAAATACTCGAGTAATAAATCTCAATGCTTGAGTATTGATAATGCTTTCTAAAAATGCTCGAGTAATCTGTGCAAGTGATGCAAAAATATAAATTTTGGAAATTCACATTACTCAAGTGCTGGATTATAGTGCTTGAGCATTAGTAATGCTGGAGCATTTTCAGAGAGTATTGGTGAACAATGAAAAATTTCAGCCCGATACTCGAGCATTGAAAGTTAGTGCTCGAGTATTCACAGTGCTTGCAGTCAATGCTTGCAGTGTTGGCTTCCAGTGTTGAGGGTTAGATCACAACACTCGAGTGCTGTTAAACTGTGCTCGAGTGTTGGCTCTGCTGGAAGCTTTTACTTGAAGTATTACCTAACAGCACTGATATAAAACTCAACACTCGAGTACTGTATTTGCAGTGCTCGAGCATTGGCTATGCTGTTAGCCAATGCTGGAAGTGTTGTCTGACAGTGTTGAGAAAAACAGTCAACACTCGAGTGCTGAAACTTAGTGCTCGAGCATTGGCTCTGCTGTCAGCCAATACTTGTAGTACTTCATTGCAGCATTGTTTGTAAGCCCTGTTTTAGCCTAATGCTCGAGTACTGACTTGCAATACTCGAGCATTGGCATTACTCTATGCCAATGCTTGAAGTGTTCACTCAGAGTATTTTTAAAAAACTTCTTTTTAAAACACAGTGCTCGAGCATCATTTTCCAGTACTCGAGTATTGATAACACTTCATGTCAATACTTGAAGTATTGTCTGGAAGTATTAAATTTTCTTAAGATAATATCATGCAGTGCTGGAGCATTGAATTTCAGTGCTCAAGTACTGTCAATACTTTAATAAAAACACTCGAGTATTTTCATGAAGCACTGAATCAACACTTTGAAACTTGAGATTCAAAAACATTTTACAATCTCTTAACACAATTTGGTTATCATCAAAACAAGGTATCAACAATGTGGTCTGAATTAATAAATATAATATAATTATATATTATATAATTAAATATTAAAGAATAAATATAAATAAGTTGAATTTTTGTTAATAAATATATATATTTATAAAAAACATTTTACATTTGTCATTAGGGGCAGTATAGTCATCTGATACAATTTTCCTACTCTCTTTCTTACAATTTTAATCCAACCAAACAAAAATTTTTCCATCAACATATTTTTTATACTAATTCTTCCCAAGTATGAAATTTAAGACAGTAGGAATTTAATCCAACAATTTTCAAAAATTTTCCCTTCCCTTACATTCCATTCTCTTCCATTCCATTCAATTCATGCGGATTCACTGAACCAAACGGGGCTGTTAGTCATTTGGGAAAGGGTTGTCCTAACGTGAGAAAAATTTAAGATGTGACAGAATTTCTATAGAGACAGGACGGGATGGGATGCGGATGGGCTTTGTCTCGTCTTAGATTTTTGTTTCGTTTTGGATATTCAGTTTTTAAACATATAACTGATATTTTTTTTTAAAATATAACTAATTTATATAGATATTAGTTATATTAAAAATTATAATATTGGCACCATCTTCGATACAAAATATTAAAAATGTCTAAGACTTTAATATAGGGATAATGACAATGGCATATAACATCGCAAATTGGGATTTTGACATCCAAGCAAAAGGTTAAAAAAATCTTTTTTCTTTATTTTTTTAAGAAAAGGGTACATGATCCTAGGTCTGTAGCCGACCAGTAGTAAATTTGCTATCATCGTCACCAGAGCTCTGGCCGTTGGTGGTAGGAATTTATTTGGCAAAGTGGTGAGTTGGAACTTGACCCCACCACCACTTGTGTTAATCCCTCTATTTTGTGCATTTTATTACTTATTTAGAAACGTTATGGTTTAGACGAATTATAAATTAAAGTATATGAATCAAAACTTGCATTTTGATCCTTGAGTCACTATCATTTGGCATTTTGCGATTTTTTATTTAACTTTAAAAAATCATAACTATTTAAAGAAATATTATATGTGGGAGATATAAAATTATTTTGAAAGATCTTGAGGTCTTTTATTTGTGAAGAATATCATTATAGCCTGATCAAGTCCCAAATTAATACTGTTTATTCATCTATCCTTACTCTAATTTTTGGACAGATTTTATGCCTTAACTTGAAAACTGCATGTTACAGAGCTCCAATTGACCTAATTTAGGACTTAATGGAAAGCTCTGTGTCAAATTTACACATACCTATTCGCAAAAGAATTTGGTATCATTTACTACATAAAATATACTGAAGAAGTAATTAGGCTTTGAATAGAGCCTAAGTTAAAACATCACAATCCAGCATCATAAAATCATGATTTCAAGTTGATGCTTGATCATACAGTCATTTATCATTCATCATTACATATCAGATATACTTGTCAAGTCCTCCTATTGAATTTACATAACTCATGAGAATTGCTATACATTTTGAAACCTGTAGCAAAATAACCTGCGGCTCTTTCTTTAGAGGCTCATAACCCAGCATGGTTAGTTATTTTGAAGGGTAAGATTCAAAGAATCTTAGTAGCAAACATACACCACCCACCATACATGACCTTGACAATTATAACACACAACTTGATAACTTATAAAATGACATGTTTAAAGACTATCATGTATAACTTATATACAGAACTATAACATATCTTACACACGATCATATATATAAATGCATGAATTTACATATTAGATAAGTATACAAACATGTCAATTCATGCAAGCAACAACGAAGTATATAGTAGTAAAGTTTGCAACCTTGAAACTTTGATTAATATCATTTACTCTCTCTTCTCTCTCGTTTGATCTGTCAAAATGAACAAGAATGAAGAATATTGGCGTTTAAGTGGAATATCTAATTGGATTGAGATATTTTTTTAACGCACCAAGCATCAGCTTCCACTTACTTCCCTTTTCATCATTAATTTGGGCCAAATGAATTAAAAATAGTTTCCTCCTTCCCGCTGGTTCAGGCACGCCATTCATCACCCGAATTCGGCTTTTTATTAGTCTCTTTTTTGGCTTTTAATCTTACATGGAATTTTGGGCAATTTCTTAACATATATGGAATTAAATTCCATGATTAATTACTTGGATAATTCCCAATCAATAAAATGTCATAATTCTTCGAAAATTTCTTCCTTTACTCTCGGGTTGATCATTATTCTAACATGATATGAGAAGCTTATGTTTCTATTTATGAGCGTTGGAGAAGCACGTTTGCGCAAGTCGAAGCAAAACTTCTCTCAATCTCGTAAACCATAAATCATGTTAGAAAAGTGACTTTCACCGCTAATTCAAACAAACCTTATATTGATCACCATATACAGACAAAATTCAATTATTAAGATAATTTTTTATCTCACATTTATTTTAAAGCATCTCAGAAAATCAAAGTCCATCCCATTCAGCTAAATTCATTCAAAAAGGGATGCCCCATGGTGATTTCAGGATATCCTTGGGAGCGGTTTCTCTATACCCTATTATGATTTTAAAAAAAAAATTACTGAAGTATGTATGCAAGTGACATAATGAAATAAATATATAGAAACGCTATGTCTAATATCACGTTTGAATCATAAATATATAATTAAAGTGTGCAGCCTTATGAGCCCGACAAATCTCTTAACAAAATAACCTAAACTATCAAACCTACAGTTATAGAAACTATAAAATTGTTACCTCATTCCCTTCACTCCTCATTGATGAAGATCATTATCAGAAAATCAAAATCCATCCCATTCAGCAAAATTCATATTCAAAAAAGATGCCCTACAGTGGCTTCAGGATATCCTTGGGAGTGATTTCTCCATCCTATTATAATAAAAAATAACTGAAGTGTGTGTGCAAGTAAAATAAATAAATAAATTCGATCGCCATTTAAAATTATCAAAAATAGATAAACTTCTTATAAAGGAGTATAAAGTAATGTAAAAAAGAAAAGGGAAAATGACAAACAAGTCCCAAGTAAGACACTTAAATATAAAATGGTCTCAAACATTTGCATTAAATACAAAATGGTCCCAAAGATTTACAAAATTACAAAATGGTCCCAAAGCTGCTGAGGTTGTAAATGAAGGCTTCTGAGGTTGTAAATGAATGGCTGTTGAGGTTGTTAAAGGTTATTTGTCATTAACAACCTCAGCAGCCTCCATTTACAACCTTAGAAGCCTTTATTTACAACCTCAGCAGCTTTGGGACTATGTTAATGACAAACAACCTTTAACAACCTTACCATCCTCCATTTACAACCTCAGAAGCCTTCATTTACAACCTCAGCAGCTATTTCTGGGACCTTATGGTAATTGGTCCCAAAGCTGCTGAGGTTGTAAATGAAGGCTTCTAAGACTGTAAATGAAAGCTGCTGAGGTTGTAAATAAAGGCTGCAAAGGTTGTTAATGACAAATAACCTTTAACAACCTCAGCAGCCCTTCATCTACAACCTCAACAGCTTTGGGACCATTTTGTAATTTTGTAAATCTTTGAGACCATTTTGTATTTAATGCAAATGTTTGGGACCATTTTCTATTTAAGTGTCTTACTTGAGACCTGAGGGTCATTCTCCCAAAAGAAAAATATCCATCATCCATCCCCTTGTATTTGTCAAGGATAGCACATTCATTTCACATGTCACAAACATTATCTTGTTTGGTTCAATCATCTTTCACACAATTATTTGTGTGCTAGCTCAACTAATTAGTTCTCAGGTTTTATTACACTACTATATATATATATCCACGTTGCTGCTAAGTTCATTGTCCATGGGCAAATCAAAGAAGAAAGATGTCATCAATCACTCCAGGCTCAAAATGGAGAGGTGGTGCAGCAGCCTATCGGCGAACTCGAGCTTTTGGCGGTTGAAGGTTTAATCTCACTGGTTTACTACATAAATTGTCGCCTTTCAAATCAATGTTTGGGAGAAATCGAATATAGAAGCAGCGATAATGAGCAAGATATTAGGAGTCATGTTTTCCGTTGGGACACAACTCCTTATCAAACTATCTTTGCTAATGGATTTGAAGCAAGGCGAGAAGCTGACACCCCAGCCAATATTTTACTTCAATCTATACCATTTCATTCATAAAGCTGGTAGGCCTCTTGAGATAGCTAGGCCTGCAACACATGCCTTCATTAGCACGACACTCGATCCCGGATGGCGCCCCAACCCGGACCTTCAAGATCATCCATGAGAGTGTATCGATACGAGATCTATGCTCCTGGTGGTATTTGGGTTGAACAAACCCTAGGCCCTCGATATCGTTACACTAACCAACACGAGATTACCTTTATTGGAGCCATCGCACCTCAATACATTCACGCCGCTCAAGAACTCCGAATCAAACGTTCATCTGGATCATGGTTAGTTTTAATTAAAACGACCTATACGATTTACACTACAAACGGAGATTTATATTTAGCAGTGTGCCCGTACAAATTTACTTGCCTGCTTTAGCTTTTTGTGTTTTGCAGGTATCCAACATATTCAAGAGAGGATGACACACTAATATATAAAGCCAATTTTAATCCACAATCGCATCCGTACAGGGAGCTTCGAATTCTGAGGCCCGTAGCTTACTACTTGGATTCTGGACAACGTAAGGAACTAAGGAAGGTGATCTATCGTCCGAAAGAATTATATCAAAATGAGAGAGGGAGAGAGAGGGAGAGAAGGCAAGACCCAGTGGATTGGTATGCGAATCGCGTAGAAGATGAAGAGAGCTATATAAATGCTGCATTCCGTGCAGGTAGTACAAATGAAGCCTACTTGTTCATGAAAAATACGTATGTGCTAGGGAATTATGCTCCAGGATCAAAAAACGACTGGATTATAAATGGCCCACTTTTGATTTGTGACGGTTATCGATTGCTTGTTAGTACGCCTTTTGGAGAATACGAACTAGATTGCGCGTTCGATACCGATCGCACTGGAGCGTTCATCTTTTATGGAAAACTTTGTGCCTGCGTAGACTATGCTCCTGGATCCCCAAATGACAAGATACTCCAAGGTCCTACTACAATAGCCGCCATGTTTACCTGCTTTAGGGATACAGTCTTTAAGAATGACATAGATGCTGCATTTAGGGCAACTGCAAGAGATGAAGCATGCTTGTTCAAAGACGACCAGTATGCTCTTATAAACTACAATACCAATACTCGAATTGCCATCCGTCACATTAACCAAGGATTTTACAGTTTGAGAGGGACCATCTTTGAGAATGGAATACAAGCAGCTTTTGCATCTCATAGGACAGATGAAGCTTACATTTTTAAAGGAGACCATTATGCACTCATCAACTTTGCCCCAGGCACAACTAACGACAGGATAATTGGTGGTGTGAAGAAAACTCTTGAACATCGGCCCGCTCTCGGGCCAATATTGCCTCTCAAGAATCGTGGGCTTGATGACCATGATCATCACAACTAAAGCCATATCCATGGACGACCATCTTTAAGAGCCTAAGAACATGCTCTTATATAAATGGTATGATTGGAAATATAAATTTCTGTTAGTGATCTACTTGTTTTCTACTTCTCAATTTATTATGTATTATCATTATTAATGTTGTTTGTTATTTTTGACTGTGTTTTCTTTAGGTTTTGCAATGTTGGAATGGATTAGGCCCAAAACCCATTTTTGGTGCAAAAACGTAAATGAGTGAATATGTAGGAACAAAGTTGTTATTTTCCTAAAAAGTTTGAATTAGAGATAGTTTTGCGTGGGAACAGTTATTGTGTGGGAAGTTATATTTTAAATTTTTAATTTAAAATTATAACATTAAAATAGGAGGTTTTCCTTTCAACTGACACAACTTACGAAAAACAGAGAACTCCTATTTTCTCTCCATGTTCCATCTCTCTTCTCTCTTAGACAGTGTATTTATTGTGAAAAACGTTTTGGATCCAGACTTGTGATCCTCAACATGTGTAGGTATCTGTGGAAGCATCTACTCAATCTATCTACAGGTACGCCCAAATCCTTCAGTGGTATCAGAGCGATTACGTTCCTGAGGCATTGTTTTACTGTTCGGATATGATTTTTGCGTGTTCATGAAGATGCACTGTGTATGTATGATATTTTTCTTTAGTTCCTGCATAGCCTGTGATTCCATGAAAATATTGATGTTTCGTTTCCACTTAGATTTCAAGCATGTCTGTAATTTTATATGCATATGTGGTCTGAAATCGTATGCCTCTAAATTGAAACGATGAAAACAAAAAATGAAACAAGAAAAACGGGAAAACGAAACCCATAAATGAAATCCAAAACTGGGTCCTCATCAAACAAGCATTTTAGGCTTAGAAAACATATCCATCAAGTAGAGCTCATCGAGATGAAAAAAAATGGACACCAAGACGCGAAGAACTAACACCGGATGACGAAGTTATGGAGGAAAATGACTCGAGGGTTCCGTCGCATGTTTTCCAGAGAAATCGAAAGACCCAGACTTCAAAAATACTCCCATTGTGTAGAGCTTATCGAGACCAAGAAATAAACACCAAGAATGCGAAAAATGGACGTTAGACGACGAAGATATGGTGGACGGACCCAATTCGTTTTCATCCCCTGACCCAGCTGGAGGTCAGGGATGAACAATAACCATCCCAGAAATTAAAACAATAAAATGATGATTGGCAGCAGCGGGAGATGCAGGCGAACTGGGTCACAGTGTAGTGGGTCGAGTCATAGGGACCCGCTAGAAGAGCTCTTGACATTTGGGCCGACGGATAAGTCCCAATATTAAAAAAAACACATTTTTCGGTTTGAGCAAGAGAGGCCCAATCCAAAAAAAAAATTGTGCTTACAGCTAGGGCCAGAGTGGTCCAATCCGATCAAAAAAACAAAAGAAACGTGTTGGGCCTGAGAGGTCCAATACAATAAATCCTAAAAAATTTCAAACTGCCCTAAGAGGATTCGATCCCGTGACCTGGAAGCAGAGACAAAGATGCACTATCGTGGGGCTTCCAAATAAAAACTATTCCAAATAAAAACTAAGCTAAATGCAATATATGGCAACTAACTTAGGTCGATCTTTACGTGGAGCCTATATTGAATTACTAAGTAATTTAGAATAAATAACAAATTAACCAAAAAAGTATGTGAAATATGTATTATCTATTTAATTAGACTAAAGGGCTACTATTTCTAATTTCCTTTTCTTATTTTTATAATGGAATGGATACTGGATGAAATGAATCTCCTTAATGAATGACTTAGCCAATCTTCCTAATTCCAATTAATTAAGTTTAGGTACACCTTACAGCCAAGGACTAGTGAAGAAACCTCCTAATCAACACCACTAGTAAAATTTACCTAGCCACATAGGTTTCTTTAGTTCACTAGAGGTGTTTTATGAGGCTAGCTCACATTTGATTCGCAAAGGTCCTCTCACTTTCAACTAAATTGAGAGCTTTAAGAACATGAATTATCAACTACAGTGAAAAATATGTCCACAAGGTAATTAACGATTCGGTAAATGCAAATCCAATACAAATATTAATATCTAGATTACACATACCAATAATAATCCTCAAATATATATATATGAATCACAGTCCTAGACACCTAGAAACTATAATCAAAATACATAGAGAATGAATACTAAAATTAGGAATAACCAAACTTCCCTATTAGCTCATGAACTTTGAAAAGCTTCATCAAATTATCAAGGAGTGGAGTGATTAGGCGCTCATGTCAGGAGAACGATTATGCCAAGCCTCAAGTCCTCTAAGAGCCATGGGAACCATATTTGGAAATATGGTAATGGACGATGCGGAGATGGAATGAGACGGGTGGAAATCACGAATTGGAAAAAATTGAGACGGAGAAATGGGTGTATTGATGGAATGAAAATGAAGGGAAGTGTAGTGAAATGGAGATGGAGGCGTGAGGTGTTGGTATGGAGGGTATGGTAGTAGAATGGAAGTGTGATGTGAATGGTATGGTGGGTCTGTGTGTGAATGATGAGGGTTTCAATAGATAAATAATGAGCAGACGGCTGGAGGTTAATGGATGATTAATGGAATGCGTATAGCGGTGTGAATGAGAGGGCTCGCGTAGGGCCTTTGGCATGATGGAATCCAAAAGAAATCCCCTCTGTAACTTAATGGTAATGGAAACAAAAAGATTGAATGGAGAGAGAGGGTAAAAGAAACGACGTGTAGAGAGGATGGGAAAAAGACAAAAGGGTGGATGTGAGAGAGAATTGTGGGGTGAATGAATTAAAAGGAAAAGGGAGAGTGAGTGTAAATAAGAATAATGTAACGGTGAGAGAAGGGGAGAGGATGGAAAAGGACAAAAAGTGGTCCCATGAGATAATGTGATGGATAAAAAAATGGACAAAAGAGGAGTAAGGGAGAGAGTGTGTGTAGTGGAGTAAAGTAATGGTTTTTATGGAGAGTGTGAGGAAAAGGACGAAAAGTGTGGGTGTGTGAAAAAGAAAATGGAAAGCCAAGAATGAATGTGAGGTGAGTGTAATGACAGTTAAGAGTGAGAGAATGTTGATGTGAGTAGGTGGAATGGTGTGCCCCAATGGTAAAGAAATGTGATGGAGGGAGTGGTGGAAATAAATGATCATATGAGAAGCTCCATCTCCAGCAGAAGATTAATATCCAAACTTGCTGCCACATGTCTTCTTTCATTTCTGATTCTTTATGGTATTAAATCCTAAAATGCCCTATACATCAAACCCAAATATTATATAATATCATGCAATTAAAGTAATAGGCATTTAGATGATTCAAAGAGTGATAAAATATCTCAAAATTAGCAATTGATTCATTTAATCACTCATTAATGAAATTAACCTCTAATTAACACATTTTAGCTCAAATAAGGTAGCAAATGATCAAATATTAGATACACGTATTACAT
>JANTPZ010040115.1:0-14064 GCA_025593235.1 Vachellia pachyceras | reverse complement strand
GTTTTTGCTCAAATTATTGATTCATTTAATTTTGATTGATGGTAAAAAAAATTTCGTAGCCATTCTTTAGATTTTCTAATATACAAAATACCAATATTTATTTTAAAAAACATTTTTCAATTCCCTACGATTTTCCTGCGGATTTACCTGCGGAAAAATCCGCAGGTTATTACCTGCGGAAAAATTCGCAGGAAAATCCGCAGGTAATTACCTACGGATTTTAAATCCGCAGGAAAATAAATTTCTACGAACCTTATACCTGCGGATTTTTAGCCAAAATTCGCAGGAAAATCCGCAGGAATAAATGATTTTTTTTGTAGTGAGAAAGAAAGAAAGAAAAAGAAACAAACTGTACCAAAGTAACTCCTTAATTCATAAAAAGAATTTTGGATATTCTGAAAAAGAATCTTGAACAACAAGACGTATAATTATAATTATAGAGATTAAGTCTTTTGAATCAAAAATCTTGTTGCTACTGAGTTTAAATATTATGAAATGAAATTTGAAATTATTGGTTAATAAACTTTATTTTGTAGGAGTTGCTTACAACATTAGATTTAAAAAACCTTTTTGTAATATAATTTGTAAAAAAAAAATCATCATTGTTTTGTTAAATACGACACGATGATATTGTAAAAAATATTTCAAAAAAACATAAAATAAGTATTCTTTATTATACTAATGGGAAATTATAAGGGAAAACCAGCAACTCATTTGATATCATAGATGACTAGAAATTAAGGCGTGAGATATTTCTGGGGTTCTTTAAGGCCTTGACAGCGAATTAAATAATTCACTGATAATGCAGTCCTCAAAACTCGAAGTGAGAATCTGTGTGTACCAGTTATATTTTTTATACTAACATTTTATTATTTTCTTTCCCAGCAAATTTGCTACCAAGCTTACAGAATTATGCATATCACTGATTGAATTAACCACGCTTAGACACGATCATAAATAAAATAATACATTGAAAAAGCTGTACCGTTTGTGAAATTATTCAACACGCAATGAAATTAATGGAGGAAGTTTCTTCTCATTAACATAAATTTCGGGTTATTTTATATCTCACTAGACTTGACCTCAAATAAAATAACTTCTAATCTTATCACAAAAGATGTCCTTTTGCAAATACATGAATAAATTAAACAATACATATCGATGCAAGCATCCAAATGAAGTCAATCAAAACTTGAGAAATGAAGAAAAAGATGTTGAAAATACCAATTGTTGAGAAAAAGTCCCAATTCGTGTTGACAAGTTTAGAAGGGTGAAGGAACAGAGGAGAGAAGAATTTGATGGCGCCCTACTTAGAAGGAACAGTGTGTGGAAAAAGACGTGTAGCCCACCAGATGCAATAAGAAATTATGCGAGAGGGGTATTTCAGTAATTACATGAATCTTAAACAAAGAAAATTCATTTGTAGTGCCTTGTTGAAGCTTGAACTTCAATCATAGATGCGGAGATAAAATAAAACGATTGTAATAGTAATAGATATCTATGTCTATAACAAAAATGCCACAAAATGTTAAATCCAAAGATGCAAAGTTAATGACGTTGGCAAATTACATAAAAAAAAAACAACGGATCTATTTGTTCGGATATGGATTCGAAAGAAGAAAATAACTATAGGAAAATTACGGCAAAATCTTTGAAGAATTAATTAGAGAATGAGATTTATTCAATTGCATATATGGAAGCTTCAGTTGTATATATGGAAGCTCAGTTACATATTGTGAAAACTCAATTGCATATGTATGAAAGGTCTCATTTTACGATTAATTCCCCAATTTTCCCAAGAATTAATTATATATTCTTTAATTCTCTCACTATTTTTATTATTGAAGTAGCATTAATAGGAATAATTCGAGAATTTGCTAAAGATTAGGAACATATCAGATATTTTAGAACAAAATCAAATTCCTAATTACATCTTTCTTACATTAAAGATCAGATAGGCACTGATTTCTTTTTTTTTTTAAGGGAAAAATGGTGCTTCTTTCCTTGTTACATCAACATAGGCATTCACACGTCATTGATAAAGAGATGTATTTTGCAGGAGTTTCCTATCAAACGGAGTGAGACCAAAGAATTTTGAGATTTTTTGTTTGTGAAGGTACAATGTATTTACACCAAAGGTCCAAGAGAGTTGAATTATGTTTCCCCCAATGACAAAATGTTGGAAAAGTCTACCATGGCGTGTTTGAAAAATAGAAAATTGAAACTCCATCGAAATTAGTGTTTTAAAAAGGAAAAATTATATGTTTAGTTTATGTCAAATTTTAATTTGATCGTTTAAATTTAAAAAGTGCATTTTAAATCATTTATTTTTAGCACCGTTATTTTCATTTAACAAAAAAATATTTACTTAGAAAATTTAAACAGTGATTTTATACTTAAAATTTGATAACATGGTTTAATTCTAAAATATAAAAATATCTATATAAAATAACAAAAATTTAAACATAATTTGTTAGTATTTAATTGTAAAATTGTTGTATATGGGATTAAATATACACATTTTAAAATTATAAAACCGAATTGAAATTGATTTAAGCTTAAAGTACTAAACATATTCTTTAACTTTATAAAAAATAAAAATGGATTACTATCCTAATATTGAAATTTTATATTAATTTATTATGAGAAGTATATCATGACGATAAAAAGATTTTTTTTGCGATAAGAGGTAAATCTTCTCATCTTCTTTATACCCATTTTTTTTTTGCGACAAAAAGAGTGTGGCTTTGGGGTCCCTCACAAGTCAAGGGCTTTGGCTACATCTATGCGGTCACTCCATGCCTAAAATGGATCTAACACCTTGACGTAATTTTTATGTACATCAAGTATTCTAAAATATTTTGCAGTGTATTAAGCACTCCGAAATTTTTTTCATATCCATTCAACACATTAAATTATTTTTTCGAGTATCTAGCATCTCAAAGTATTTTTTTTATATACATGCAGCACCATAAAATATTTTTTATCACATCCAAACTTAGGCATAAAAAATACATTAGGGTGCTAAGAGCAACAAAATATTTCATGGCTTTAGATGCACGATATAATACTTCAAGGTGTTAGATGCACATCAGGAAATATTTAAGGATACAGGATGCAACTTAACCTTTATTTTTTAATTAATTTCTTTTATGGGACACTTTTTTGTAGTTATTTGTGTGCCTCCAAAAGTCAAGCACGTTGTGTTCCTCCAAAAGCACGTCAAGACTTTAATTAGGCCCCTAAGTTGGGCAAATATCAAGTCTCTTTTGGTAGTACTCTCTTAGTGCAATGGAAATGAAAATTGGTCCAAGAAGTTGAATTATAATTTCTGAAGGGACAAATATTGTTCTTCTCATCACTAACATGTTTTACGGGACCGTTACAATATTATCTCCATTCTTAATGAAAGACACAATTAACTACTTAAAAAATTAAGTTAAATAAATTACTTTAAATATTTATATTTATTTTCTTAAAATTAACTTTTCTAACTTATAAACCGAAATATAACCTAATTATATAAATATAAGTTGATTTCTTAATTAATTCTAATAAATTAGCTAAAGTGAACCAGAAGGAAACAGTATACCATTGCGGTTCCTTATTCATTCAAACCTTATATGATTAAGCCTTACAACACTACTTGCTCCGCATTTAGACTAGTGGGGTATTATTTATGTGTAATGTCAACATCAACCAAGTGATGGTGTTTTTTTTTTTGAACCAAGATGATAAAATATTAATATAAAAGGAGATATGCTTAGAATGAGTTTTTTAATTATGAAATGGAGTGAGACTCTGAGGTCTACTCTCAAGCACGTCATGTGTAATACATCCCAAAAGGAAGAAAAAAACGATATGCATTAAAACATGGAGATATCAAGAAACAAAAAATATAAAAATGGTTATATCAAAAAACCATTTATTCATAGAGCCGTTAGTTTCATTTAACAGAAATATTTATTCAAAAAATTTAAACAGTAATTTTACAATTAAGATTTGATAACATATGGTTTAATTATAAAATATAAAAATGGTTATATCAAAAAACAAAAATTTAAATATAATTTGTTAGTATTTAATTGTAGAATCATTGTATTAAGGATTAAATATACACATTTTAAATTTAAATGATCAAACTGAAATTGATGTAAGCTTGAAGCACTGAACATATACTTTAACTTCCTAAAAAATAAAAGTGGATTACAATCCTAATAATATTGAAATCTTACATTAATCTATTCTGAGATATATATATCATGGCGATAAAACGATATATATTTTTTGGGACAAGTTGCAAATCTTCTCATTTCCTTTATACCCATTTTTAGCCACAAAAAGAGTGTGACTTCTCACAGGTGAAGGGCTCTAGCTGCATCTATGCAGTCACTCTATGGCCTAAAATGAATATAACACCATGAAGTATTTGTTATTGTGCATCAAGTACCATAAAATAGTTTGTAGTGTATCAAGCATTCTGAAATTTTTTCATGTCCATTCAGCACTTTAAATTATTTTTTTGAGCATCGATCGTACCAAAGTATTTTTTTTTCATATACTTGCAGCACCATAAAATATTTTTTATCACATCCAACACTTAGGCATAAAACATACATTAGCTAAGAGCAACTAGATATTTCAAGGCTTTAGATGCACGATAAAATACTTCAAAGTGTTAGATACACATTAAAAAATATTTCATGATATGAGATGCAACTTAACTTTTTTTTAATCAATTTCTTTTATGTGACACTTTTTTATAGTTATTTGTGTCCTTACATACCTTACTAGTCAAGTATGTCGTTTGTCCCGCCACAAGCAGATGATATAGTAGTCGAGACTTTAATTAGTCCCCTAAGTTGGGCAAAGTCTAAAAGACAGCATGAGGACTAAAGACACCATGAGCTCCGTTTTCTAATTAGAAATTAAGGCGTGATATATTTCTGGGGTTCTTTAAGGCCTTGACAGCAAATTAAGGCTAAAATATATTTTTAGTCCTTTATATTTGTGTTAGGTTTCATTTTAGTCCTTTAAGTTTAAAAAGTGCACTTTCAATCCCTCAAGCTTAATGCCGTTAGTTTGATGGGTCAACAATTTCCGTTAAGAGAAACTAACGGCGTTAAGTTTGAGGGACCAAAAGTGTACTTTTTAAACTTAAAGGACTAAAGTAAAACCTAACGCAAACATAAAGCATTAAAAGTATACTTTAGCCGCAAATTAAATAATACAGTGATAATGATTATTTTTTATTATTATTTGCTTTCCTAGTAAATTTGCTACCAAATGATGATTTTATTAATTTCATTGAATTATCTACAAGCTTACATAATTATGCATATTATTGATTGAATTAACCACGCTTAAACGTCCAGTAATGAATAAAGGAATAACCGTCTCACCCGAAGTAAAATAAAAAATACAAAATTAAATGAATAATTGAAGCAATTAAAACGATGTATCCACGTTGGTTTTTCTTTCAATAACGTTCTTGTGGGGTTGCTCTTTAAGCCAATAAGACACGATTATAAATAAAATAATATATTGAAAAAGCTGTACCGTTTGTGAAATTGTTCAACACGCAATGAAATCAATGGAGGAAGCTTCTTCTCATTAACATACATTTTGGGTTATTTTATATCTCACTAGACTTGACCACAGATAAAATAATTTCCAATCTTATCACAAAATATTTTGGGTTTTCCAATCTTAATTTGTTCAATATATTAAACAATACATATCCATGCAAGCATCTAAATGAAGTCAATCAAAACATGAGAAATGAAGAAAAAGATGTTGAAAATACCTGTTAATTAGAAAAAGTTTTTGTATTGTATCTTACACTTTGAAGGTTTTTTTAAATGTCCAGAAGATGTTGAAAACACTTATGATGTTATATGCATCTAAAAATTCTAAAGCATTGATACACCCTAAAAATGTTTAACAAATTATGAACTAATATATAATCTAACGATATAAATAATATAAGTATGGGTCTTTAGTCATGGAAACCTTATATTATGGATAAACATGCCTTACAACTCCATTTCCTGCTCCTCATCTACTTTAGTGTTATTCTAACACTCCAAAATATCATAAAAAACCTCTAAATGCCATGAACACTTAACTAACTTTAGTTTACTCGGTATTATTTATGTATAATTTCTACACTCCAAAATATAGTCTCAATTGAAGCACGTCATTTATAAAACATCTAAACGAATATCTTCCTCCAATATTTTATTTTTGTTTTCTAAACTATACAAGCTTTCTTTAACATATATAATAAATTACAAAATATCTCCAATCTTATTAAAATCATATAATTAGATTTTTAATTAAAATATCTATGCAAGTTTTAAAAATTGAGAAAAATTTTATCTAATTTAGTGAAATTAAAAAATTTAGGTATTTGTTTGTGAAAATAGAATGTGGAGAGAAAAGTATGATGTGTATGTAGGAGGTTGGATCGGGACATTTTATTATTTTTAAATTTATATTTTAGAGTTTGATCCTCTTAAATAAATACAATTGTTATGATTCTTTTAATTAAATATTATTTCCTCTTGGTATACTAATTTTCTGCCACATACAAGTATACAAACTTAAAAACTATCCTGCCATGGGTTTGTTTTCAAAGTTCCCCAGCAATAAAGAGCGTGTTCTTAACTTCTTTTTCTGTGAGTAAATATTGAAATTATGGATTGATTATTTTAGTGAATGTCTCATATGATTTTAATATTATGAAACTCTTTTGCTAAGTTAGACATAACAGTTATGCACAGCATTGCTTTATAATAAGAACTCGATGAACTTGATTAAAGAATGAAAACTTTTTAACGCTGGCTAAAAGTAACGATGCTACTCAATGGTCGCACTGCCAAAAAAAAAAAAGATACAGATTGCAGTAACAATTTAGCAGTTGAGGGAAATTCCAAGCGCTGCCCCTATTCAACAAAAAAAAAAGTGTATCTTCACACAATTTCGCGGATCTTACTCGACGCGAGGAAACGTGTCGACCCGATCCGAGAATGACGGCAGGTTGTCATAAAAAGGGAAAGGAAAATTTAGCAGAAAAATTAATGAATAAAAAATCTTAAAATTTAAAAAATTAACATAAAGTTTATAAAATTATTAATGAAGGCTGATAAAATTGTCAATAATAATTTAAACAGATACTCCTAAACTTTATAATAATTTTGTAAATCTTTAATATAATTTATTCATTAATTTTTTATTTAGATATAATTTTCTTGGTAGCTTTGGTTTAAAACTGTAAATGTTCAATAATGAAGAAAGTAATAACTATTTTCTCACCAAAAAATAAAAAAAAGAAATGCATAATTGAAGAAACAATGTATCAACGAGCTTTTTTTATAAATAAAACAACACTATGAAAATGTGGTCCCGGGAGTGAAATTGTTCAGCATGTAATGAAATTAAGAGATGAAGCTTCTTCTCATTAATTAACGTACATCTTGGGTTATTTTGTACCCACCCGACTTGACCATAAAAAAAATAATTCAGCCCAAAAAAAATATCTTCAAATAATATGTGAAAACAAATTTAATTCGGCCAACATGCTAATTAATGTTTTAGTTGAATTTTAGTCTTTTATATTTGTGTCAGGTTTCACTTTAGTCCTTTAAGTTTAAAAAATGTACTTTAAGTCCCTCAAACTTAATGTCATTAGTCTCTCTTAATAGAAATTACTGACTCATCATTAGATATAGTTGTTTTTATTTAAAATCTTTTTTATTTTACATAATTTAAAATATCAAATTTATTATATTATTAAATTAAAAATAAAATGTGATTATGATTTATCAACGTTTTATTGCATAGTCATCAATTAAATTTGATGAGTCGGTAATTTCCATTAAGAGAGACTAACGACGTTAAATTTGAGGGACTGAAAGTGCACTTTTTAAACTTAAACGACTAAAATAAAATTTAACACAAATATAAAAGACTAATAATATACTTTAGCCTTCTTCTAATATTATCACAAGAGATACCCTTTTGTAACCCCACATTTTGTTGGCAAGACTTGACCTCATTCAGAATCGAACAAGTATAAAGCAATGTGTGCGCTATAATCTCTGGATGTGCAAGATTTGATAAGTTTGATATGATCAATATGGCAAAACCTTCCTCCTTTGTCTTCCTCTTCTTGCTTCATTTCTTCACTGAAACCTTAGCTTCTATTGATACAAATATCACTACCGACAAATCTATACTTCTTGCCTTCAAATCCCTTATCACCTTAGATCCATATGATTCACTATCAAATTGGTCTGTCTCTTCTTCTCCATGCACTTGGGATGGTGTCACTTGCAACTCTCACCACAAAAGGGTCAGTTCTCTGAATCTTGGAGGCATGGGTCTTGAGGGCATCATATCTCCCCAACTGGGAAATCTCTCCTTCCTTATTGAACTTGATCTTAATAGCAACAATTTTTATGGTCATATACCGGAAGAGTTGGCTCAATTGCGTAGATTAAAACTACTCAACTTGAGTTACAATGACTTTGATGGTGAAGTTCCAGCATGGATAGGATATTTAGCTTCACTTGAGAAACTAAATCTTCGAAATAACAGTCTTAATGGAATTATTTCATCATCTCTATTCAATCTGTCAAAGTTGGATACTTTGGATTTGATTTATAATTTAATTGAAGGAACCATTCCACTTGAGGTGGGTAGAATGGAGTGCTTGAAGATTTTACGACTTAAGGGTAACAAATTTTCAGGAGTAATTCCCCAAACAATTTCCAACTTATCTTCACTTGAGTTGTTACATTTGTCTTATAACAACTTGTCAGGTATGTTTTGGATTATTTTCAATATTTGTTTTTGTCTTTGCCCTGAACTAGTATATTCATTTAACATCTTCTTAAATAAATATACTAGTATATTTATTTTCAATACTTGTGTTTTATGAAATTTCTTTTTGATTTTTATCTGCATTTTTATATTCTTTTTCAAATTGAAAAAAAAACATTCCTCATTCAAATTTTGAAATGGATTATAAAGTCAGACCACGAAGAAAAAAAAGATATTTATAGTATCGGTCAAGTGGATCTAATAGTTCAAAAAATAAATGTTTATTATTTTGTAATTCAAAATTTCCGAGGGTTTTTTCAACTTGAGTAAACCTTATAAAGAACATACCTGGAACATTCAATTTTGATTTGGATAATTGAAATGATTTTTTAAGTTTACCATCTAATAGTAATTATTAATTTTAAAAAGTTTGTAGAGGTAACAAGAAGAATTTTTCTAGCAGTCTCCCTTGCAAACATGTGCTATGATATTAACGATGAAAAGGAAGGGCCAATTGGATTTCAAATGATTATACCTTTTTGAAAATAATAATTATTGTTGTTCTGTTTTATCATTAAGAATATATTTGCGTTATTTTTTTTTTAAAAAAAAGTGCAAGTCTTATTACATGTCTCTTTTAATACAATTATTATATGAAAGTAAGAAAAATTGTTGCTGACATTACTTTTTTTTTCCCACTCATGAATGTTTAAAGGAGGTATCCCTAAAGCGATTGGTAATCTTTCACAGCTAAAGACATTGTACCTTGGAGTGAATCAACTTGATGGTTCTATTCCATCTTCATTACTTAACATTTCAATGCTACAAGACTTTGACCTTGGACAAAATCATTTATCTAGTTGTCTCCCAACAAATGTGTGTTTTGGACTTCCAAAACTTCAAATGTTTTATGTGGATGGAAATGATTTGTCTGGTGAAATACCCTCCATTTGGCATCAATGCAAAGAATTGGTAGAGTTAGTTTTATATGATAACAAATTCAACAGAGGAAAGATACCAAGTGACATTGAAAATTTGATCAAACTCCAAGTACTACATCTTGGAAACATCAACTTGCAAGGTAAGAGTTTATAATTAGTAGTATATGATTGTCTTAAATTCCCTTCTAGTATTTCATAATACATTAGAAAATATTACATGTCCTTTCTTATTATAAAAGTCAGATCATTTTTTAAATAGATTAATGAAATCGGTTAAATTAGTTAATTCATTTCATATTCCAAAAATACCATTATTCACCTACACTCACACTCATAGATCACGATTGGCTAAGCTAATAGGCCCAAACCAATTGAGCTTCTTTGAAGCCCAAAAATACATATTCACATTTTTTGTAAAACCACGTCAAAGAAAATTTTGTGCTATTGGCCCTACTATTTCATACCCAATCACTCCAATTGTAACCGAGATTCATATTATATTTTCATTTTCTTGTTGTATCTTTCAAATGCATCATATATTTACGTTTATTTTAACAAAAAAAATATATTCTCCATTTTATGAATTCAAATCTTTGAACTGATTAAAAAATATTAATTTATTATTTTTCTAACGGGTATTTTGTACATATAAATAAAAATTAAATTTGCAAAAAAAATTATAGCAAAACAATAGATTTTGCTTATTTTTATTCAATATATGTACATTAAAAATATTATAAATATAAAGAAGTTGACGATTTTATTACACTCATCTCTTTCTACTTTGGAGCAAACTCATCTTTTTCTCTTTTTCAATAAATTAGACATATTCACGTAAAAATAATTTATAAAAATAAAAAATGTGAATTGATATAAATTGTTAATGATCCAACTCTTGGAAGCGGGAGGAAATAGAATTTTTGTGTATGGTATATATTTAAATCATTGTGGTATCTAATTATAGTCAAAGGAGTATTTTTTTTTTTTTGATGAAACAGTCAAAGGAATATTGATGATGGGATAGTTTGAAAAAAAAACTAAATATAAGAGAAAGGTGAAGAGTGTTTTATATTTATAATGAAATCTAGTTTTCAATTAATTCTTATAATAAGGACTAAAGGTAGTAATACTTTTACTAGGTCACCTTTTTTAATACATGGAAAGTGATGCTTTTTTTAACAAAAAAAATGTAATACTTTGATTTCTTTTAATTCTAAAGTGAATTAGGAATGAAATGTTATACTTTTTAGAATGTATGAGTTTGATGTGGCAAATTCATCGTGTTTTTATCAATGAAAACATCTCAATGAACGTGGAATGATGGGTGAGTGACACTCTTTTTTCTATTTTATTTTATGGAATAGAAAGAATTTAAGAAAGACAGAAGTTGCTCAAAAAATCTTCAATTTAAAAAAAGGAAACACAAATATGCAAATATTGGATCATTAAAGAAAGAGGGAGGTCAAAGGGAAATATTAACTTGATAATTAAGAATGACAAAAAGGATTAATGGGGATTTTCATGTTTTTTCCCAGCCTTTTATTTTTCGTTTTTTCCAGTATTTTCTTTGCGCAAGTTTTTTAATTTTTGTTTTTTTAATATTAGACTCTAATTTTGTCAATGAATCTACATGGATTCTAGGAATGAAAGCATGCCTTACATTGAAAATAATTAAAGTAGTGGCTTTTTTTTAAATAAACTAGAGAAATACTTATATATTCCCGAAATGCCATATCATTTGTGCTCTATCCAATGAAAACGTTCGAATTATTATTTCTTATGGGTCCTATAATATCTATTACAATAGGTAGGGGCAACAGAATAAATTGAAAAATGAACCAAACCGAACTCAATTGGATTTCTCGATTTGGTTTTTCTAATTTTTAGTTTTTTATTGTATGATAAATCCGTGTATGTTCGGTTTTTGCTTCAGTGTCTATGAAAGAAATCGGTTCTAACCAAAAACAGAATTATATATAATATATTTTTTATTTAGTAAATTATTAAATACTATTACATACATTATTAAAGTTTTACATATATTATTAAATATTATTATAATATATTTAATAGGTATTATATTATATTTCAATTAGTAAATTATTAAATATTTTCTGTTAATTCAGTTAATCTAAAAAACCAATTTAAAATAATTCGATTATTTTGGTTCAGTTAATTACTTTGATCAGTTTTGGTTTGGTTTTTATTTGACATGAATTTCGGTTGTTTGGTTTCTACCAAAAACTGAATACTTACCCCTAATAATATGTTGTAGAGAAAGAAAAATAATCAAGAGAGATTTATAGGATATGGGATCCATAAAATGAATAATTGGAATATTAATATTTTTATTGGATAAAGTATAGATGATAAATGAATATTAATACTTACCACTCCGACACTATGTAAGTATTTCTCAATAAACTAAGATGATGATTCAATGCTATATTTGACTGAAATGATTCTAAATTAATAATCCTAAAAGTTTTAACAAAATCTAAATTATAAAATAATAACTTGGATTAAAGCATATGACCCGGTGAAATGACTAAGGGTATCTTTGGGGTTTTTTATTTTTTTGATTGAACCTTTTTCTTATTTATTATATATATAAATTTAACATTTATAGTGTACGAATTAAAAAGTTACAAAAAATTATTTGGCATAGTAATTATGTAATGTGTATATGTGTTTGTCTATTCATAAAAATATCGTTTATCTATTTTGAAAACATTTATAACTCATCTAATTCTTTCATCCAAATATATATTTAATTACTTTTTTGTACTAGTGAGATATATATATGTTCTCTTTATTGAAGCTACATTAATTTTTTCAAACTCCTGGAAGATGAGGATGAATATGCTTTCATTATCTTATTATTTTTTTATTCTTTTCGTGTCGATGTATTAGTTTATGGTTAAACATCAATGTACTTACATAAGCAATATTTTGATCAAAACAGGTGAAATTCCATAACATCTCTTCAACATTTATAGTTTAAAAATTGTAGATTTAACAATAAATAATTTAAAAAGTACTCTTTCCAGATTCCAATATCAACTGGCAAAGGGATGATGTTAGAAAAATTATTTGATATGTTTGAACAATCCATTTTTCTTAATCAACAATTTTGAATTTTTACTTCAAGGAAAAGTTAAGGCATTGTCCTCACATATATAATAAAAATACATTTATTATTTATTGGACCATATGTATGTCAATTTCTTATATTTATTATGTAGAGTTCTTTAATCACATATTTTTTTAGTTCTTCAAACTAATGAAGAAAAATAGGAGTTTCCACCAACCAGTCAATAATTAAATTGCATCATTTTAATTCATTTATTTTTAAAGAGACTATTCTCTATTCAATCCTATATAATTAAGCCTTTCAAGTTAATTTTTTTATGTGATGGTTTTTGAATAATTATTTAGTGCAAAATCAAAAGAAATAAAAGAAGTACGCAAAATGAATAGGAGGGAGAAAAAAAGTATAATAGAGGGGCTTTTATTAGCTAAGAAAAGTATACTATATAATTTCTTGCTTCAAATGTATCAAAATATTTTTCCTTGCACAAAAAATATGTATTATATAGTTAAACTAAATGCATTATGGACTTGAATGCAATTATGTATTATTTAGTCAAAGAGTAATTGTCCTCGAAATAATAAATCAATGGTGAAATTGTTTATTCATGCTAAAAGTTTAATAATGAGACTTATAAATAGGAAAGAAATCTTTTGTCACTACCTTATAAATGAAGTCTCATTAATAAACATTTAACGTAAACAAATAATTTTACCATTAATTTATTATCGAGAAGACAATTACTCTTTGAATAAAGTGAATATTTTTGATAACTTAATATGGGAAAGCTGAAAAGTTGTTAGATTTTAATTTAAAATTAATGAAATTTAATGTTTTTTATTCTATAAAATTAGTTATGAAAACATGGCAAACTAAAATTTACTCAAGTTAACAATCTTAGCAGTTTTATTGAATCTAATTTAGAGAATAGTAAATTGAACTAAAGTATAAAATATTGTGTCATGGGCCTTGTGGATAGCGCAATACATATACTTACAATATTAAGCATTTTATATGAAAATAGTATGACCCATTTCACCCTTTATTTACAAGTCCATGCTTTTTTATAAGTTGTTGATGCTAAAAATCAATTGGATTTCGACTCCAGCCTCTTTAGTTGGAGGTTCTCATTTCTTATTCTTGTCTTTTCATTGTTTTATCTTTCCATATATAGTAAAATAAATGTAAAGAGATTTTATTTTATTT
>JANTPZ010040114.1:0-12909 GCA_025593235.1 Vachellia pachyceras | reverse complement strand
AAAACTTTGTGCAGTGGTCATTCTTCTCAAAACCTTTTTGCAAACTTGGAGGAGCTTCATATAGAAAGTTGTGATTCACTTGAGCATATACTGAAAGACGATGTGAAGGAAATAGTTGATGGAAGTGAATATGAGAGCTATGGAATTGCATTTCCGAAATTGGTACATCTTAAAGCACGCAATTGCAAGAAACTGGAATACTTGATGCCTGTCTCTTCCGTGAAGAGCCTTGCACATTTGCAAATTCTATCTCTAGAAGGAAGTGAATTGAAAAGGGTGTTTTGCCAATCTCTTTATGAAGATTTGAATCTCAACAAGCCTCGAACAATTGAGTTTTCTGCTCTAGAACATCTTGAACTTCGAGACCTGCCAAATATCATTAGTATATGTCCTGAAAATTATCATCCAACGTGGCCTTCTTTGGAACAGTTGCGATTGGATAATTGTCCAAACTTAAATATTAGGTCTATCAATCATTGGGTTGCATGCGATGCATTGAGACAAGAGGATGATCAAATGAGTTTTGAGGTACTATTCGTGATTCCTTTCTAGTATTTTCAAATTATTCATATAATATCTATCACCATCAATATGAAGAAACATAAAATATGTATATCACCATATACAGTTCACAATTTGTGAAGGAAACTTTCTCAAGTCATGTTGCTTTACATTATTAAAACGTGTGCATTAATTTTATCCAGATTTCTTACATCAATTGATTCATGTGATGTCTTTTTCAATTCTACAGGACCTATTGAAGGCGGTAGTGGCCCCACTAGAAACTTTGAAGTCTCTTTATCTATTTGATGATGAAATAGAAGTTGTTTTTGATGTAGAACAGCTTCCTATCTGTAACCAGCAAGTAAACTCTAGCTTAAGTAAAATTAGTTGCACTAAGCTACCCCAGTTGAAGCATATATGGAGGGGTCCCAAAAATTATTTACTCCTTCAACATCTTTATTTGTTAAAACTAGTGAGTTGTGGAAATTTGAAACAAGTATTTCCTTCATCCATCTTGAAAAGCCTCCCGCGGCTGTGGAGACTTCAAATTGAAGACTGTAACGAGTTGGAGGAAATCATTGAGGCAGATGATCAAAATGTGTCCAATTCTCATGAACCTATCTTCCCAAGACTTGCTTGTATCTACATCAAACGTTGCCATAAATTGAAATGTGTATTCCCTAAGGTTTCCAATTGTCAAGTGATTCCAAAATTAAAGATACTGTCCATAGAACATGCGTCTGTTTTAGAGCAAGTATTTGGACATGAACTACATGACACAGCTTTGGAATGTATTCTGCTTTGGGACCTTCCCTCACTTACTTCAGTGGCTCCATCCATTGCTTTGCAAACCGTGAAATACATTGTTGTGCAACAGTGCCCCAAATTATCACTCACTTCCTCCATTACTCCTCACGAATTGCTTCAACAACTGTCCAGAGGTCCTCCGTGTAAGTACTTCAATGCTGTAGTTGCTCTATTTTTTTTCGATATCTAGATATAATATCCAACATTCATTTTTATATACTTCAAATAATAATGCTTTTTTTCTCAAATATGATATAATGTAGGGTAAATGTGCAAATTTAGCAAAGAAATTATTGGGCGGAGCACCAAACACAATTAATTTTTGAAGGATACAAATTTAGCAATAATCAAATAGTAACATGCAAATTTAGCAACAATTTATCAATAAAGATGCAAAGTTAACAACGTTGTTAACTCTCCTTTAACTCTACTAACCAGCTGGCATATTTTACTTTTTTTAGGGTCTAGATTTTTGTTTTGGGATCATTTTTGTAATCAAAAACATTTTTGTTTATCTTTCTAATGGTAATCAAAACTACTCTAGTGGTAATCAAAACTACTCTCCAAAAGTTTCTCTAAATAATTTTATCTTTCTAATCAAAACTAATCTTTTTTTAATTTTCCCCTTTGGCTATTACTCCTTTTTGCTTAACATTTTTCTTTTGGTCTGAAAAAATTTAAACAAAAAGGAGTAGCTTTGATTACCATTAGAAAGAAAAAAATTATTTAGAGCAACTTTCATGAAGAAGATTAAGCAAAAAAACGTGTAGTTTTGATTACTTAAATAATATCAAAATGAAACATTAGACCCTAATATACAACAGCTGGTAACGAAGTTAATGAAGAGTCAACGGTGTTGCTAACTTTGTATCTTATTGATTGATTGTTGCTGAATTTACATATTACTAATTGATTATTGCTAAATTTGCACCTTTCAAAAGTTAATTGTGTTGAGTGTTCTTAGCCAATAACTTCATTACTAAATTTACACATTTACCTTATAATTTATTTTTCTACCTAATGCGACAACACTTTGTTGTTATTATTGTATGATAGTGCTAATTTAAATAATTTCTTTGGAATAGATGATACACTTTATTTTAGGTTAATGACAACATTGGAAGATATTATAAAATCTATGGACAATTATAGAGGAGAAATCACCCAACAAATCGGTTGCCAAGAAACTGGAGGTCCGAGCAATGACCAAAGTTTGACTTTAATTGCTTCACCAAACTTGACAGAGGTATGCATATATCTTCAATGTCTTACTTTAATGCCAAACAGATACTTTATATCTTCTATATTTGGTGTTGATCATGCTTAATGGACATCATTATGTGGAATATGATATATAATGCAATATATCCACTCTTCTGGCGTACAGAATAAAAAAGGGTCAGAAGATCAAGGTGCAGACAAGCAAGTCACGTCAGAGGAAAAGGTAATAATAGCAGCTCAAGCATTTGGTTCAATTAATATTGACTTAAGGTTACATATCTTTTGTTGCTTTGTAGATTGTTGATGGAAGAGCTGGAGAATGCACTGCATCAGAGAGTGTTAAGATAGTTACTTCATTAGCTCATTCAGAACCAACAAACTCAACCATGGTTAGACTCACTATCTTATTAGTTGAAGTCTTGCTTGGATATTTTCTTTCCTCTGCTTGTGATATTAGTTAACTTTGTATTTCAGAGTGTCAATCAAACAATGCAAGGTTTAGAGATGCATACAGCAATGCCAACTTCATCGTTACAACCTGAATCGGTTAGCAAGCAGTCGACAAGTACTCCTGTAGATGTGTCTCTGCATAAAACACCTAATGATGAAACTGTAAGTTTCCTAAATGAGCCTCGTAGACTGCACAAGTATATGTAAATAAGTTCCTCCTTAAGACTGAACTATTTGATTTTGACTATACGCTCATTGATTCACACGCTCACGCACTCATGGACACGCACCCATACCCTGAAGGAGTTAATGAATATGATATTAATCAGTCAATCAAGTTTGTCAAACCAGCAACAATCACTTGCAAAAAGAAATTGCAGAGAAATTAATTCTTCATAAAATCAAAGTAATGCTCGTGTCATGCATACATACATACATATATATATATATATGAACCAACTGATTCTCAATTTTTTGTTTGGGCTATGTAGAGTGTTAGAGACTTGGAAGGTCAAAACGCTCACAAGGAAAACTTATCAAAGGGAAATGTAAGAAAAAACAATAAACTCTACCAACTAATCCAAATATTAAATAGGTCAAACTTACTAGTTATAATTTTTTTCACTGCAGGATGTTAACAGAAGCTTTGGGGGTCCTCCATCAACTCATTCAAAATTAGCAAGCTTTCCACCTTGTGTCTTGGTCACTTCATCGACAAACACAGTTCCACATGTAAGCCTTCCGATACTTTTCTTGGCTCAAAGGTGACATCTTTTGTTGTCACTTATAAAACCATGTTATTCTTATATATAGTCATGATTCATGATCTTGCGGCTACAGAATTGCTAGTGTGTGTGTTTGTGTGTGCGCGCGCACGCGTGCGCGTGTGGGGTACACTGAGCCCTCTTTTAATGAAGCTTTGTCCGTACGTACGTACATAGTACACTGAGCCCTCTTAAACTGAAACTTCATTTGAAAATGAGTTAAAACGACTTATATATATAGCTTTTATCATAGCAGAATGAAAAATATTGTTGCAGTAGCTTGGGACTGATGTGTGGTTTTTCAAATCACTTTCTATTGTTAGATTCAAAGTCAAATCATGCTCAACCAAGGGAAGTCAGATGCCGATGGCTTAAAAGATGATGATCTCATCAGTATGCTTGAATCTATGGAGGATAATTATGGTGGTGAATCACCAATATTATCTGTTCCTTGTGACAGAGATGAGCTTGTTGCAAAGGCCTTTGCTGACTTGGAAGAATCCTTGAATATGCCTCTGAAGGACATCGCAACCTCAGAGGCCAACGGTCTCCGCCTACAAACATCTCTCAACTTCTTGTCTCGCCTTTCCTTGGAAGATGGATCTCTGTCTAATGGAGTTATGTCAATAGTAAAGTCTATGCATCGAGATTTGCCTAACATTATCTCTTCCTTCAAGCAGGCATTTGCTACTGTCAATAAAATTGCGGTGCTTGATGAAAAAGATAAAACCATCAAGGATGAGCTAAGTCAACGAAAGGAGGTTGCTGTTGCTCTTGTTTCGAAAATGTCCGAGACCCAGAAGTTTATGGATGAATCTCAAGAGAAGGAAGCTAAGCTGCAGGAACAGATCTCTAATTTAGAGAAGGAGAGAAAAGATTGTGAGGCTGAATTGTTGTCTCTTCAAGAGCAAAAGAGGAAATACATGGCAGAGGCTGTAGAATTCAAGGAGAAGATTGAAACTGTGAGAAAAGACAAATCAGAGATGGTGGAAGAACAAGGAAATGCTCGGCAACAGCTGTTTCAGGCTGATCATAAATGGGCAGTCCTATGTAGTCAGTATGAGCAACACATTGCTAATAGAAATCTCACTTAAACGCTTCTTTTGCTTACTTTGAAAGACAAAATAAAGTTTGAGAGAAGTTCATATAATTGCTGGACTATTTTTTTTTGTGGAATATTTGTTCTGTAATCCGGTTGATAGCTTATTTAATACGCTATCTACTTGAACCGAATTTTTAAAGTTAATTCCTTGGATGTATTATATGCTATATTTGGAAGCTTATTTGCATGAGCGTTAAGCCTTAAAGGCGAGGCTGGAAGATATTATCAAATCCATAGATTATTATAGTTGAGGAACCGCTCTACAAAATGAATGCCAAGAAACAGGAGGTCAGAGCAATGAGCAGAAGTTGACATGCATTTTTTCACCAAACTTGGCAGAGGTATGCATATATCTTCAACCTCTTACTTGAATACCAAGGAAATGCTTGATATCTTGTGGATTTGGTGTTTCTCATGCTTAACAGATATCATTATGTAGACTATGATATAGAATGAAATTTGTTCTCTATTTTGGGGTACAGGATATGATAGAGGCAGACGATCAAAGTGCACATGAACGGATCTCAAGATTGGAGAACAGAGAAAAGATTGTGAGGCTGAATTGTTGTTTATTCAAGTGCAAAAGAGGAAATATATGGCAGAGGCTATAGAATTCAAGGAGAATGAAACTGTGAGAAAAGACAGGTCTAAGATGGTGGAAGATCGAGGAAATTCTCAGCAACAACTTTTCAGGTTGATTATAAATGGTTCACCCTAGGTACCCAGTTTGAGCAGCACATTACTAATAGAAATCTCTCTTAATTCTTTTTTTTGCTTACTTTGAAGCACCAAATAAAGTTTGAGAGGCTTCATTCCAATCGTTGGACTATTTATTTGATATGGAATTTTTGTTGTTGATGCCTTACTAAGCTATAAACTTGAGCTGAATTTTTGAAGTTAATTACTTGGATGTAAAATATTTTGTGTCAGGAAGCTCATTTGATAGTTAATGATTCTGCAAGAAATATTTGTATGCTTCCAATATTTGTTTCTATGATAACGAATACTATGATTTATAAACTCAAAATCAAAATAAAAGTTAAAAGGCTGTCAAAGATGTTGAGAAATGGTTATATCAGGCAGACTATTTAATAGCGGCCAGCAGGAGTAAGAAGAAAATGCAATGAAGAGAAAGAAGACACATTGTCTTAACTTGGTTAGGCATTATAGATTTGCCTAGTAGCTTGAAGAGAAGAGCACTGAGATTAGAAGGCATAGTGAAGTTTTTCTTTTCCTTTTTTTTAACCAAGATTTGATTGCCGGATCCTCTTAGGCCTCTGCTTTGCTCTTTTTGCCCCCCATCAGTTAAGGGGAATTCATGTTGTGAATCACATATTTGTCTTTGGAGTTTTCTTTCGCTGTGATGCAGGCATTATGTTAACAAATCTTGGTATTTGCAATTCTTTCTGTTTTTTCCCACTGAAACTTGTTTTTTTAGCGGAACATTTGATATTTTGAACCTATCTCACTTTAACTTAGAGGATTTGTCTAAGTTTCAAAATAATCCAAATCGAGCTAGGCAATACCACAAGGGCATTAAAGCTCTACCATCAAATATTTAATGCTGCTATATTCTCAAAGCTCAATTGTTCATGTCCCCAATCAATATGAACTCTGTGTACCTGTTTAAATGCTCTCCAAGTATGGAGGTGTATATACTTTAGTTCTAGTGATTGTTTAAGACCCAACTCATAAAACTCTTTTGCTATTAATATATATATATATATAAGAGCTTCATCCACAAGGTGCCATCACAATCGTTAAATTAGTCCACAACACTACAAAATGATAAAAACAGTGAATTTCAAAGAAATTATAGAAAGACAACTTAAAAAAAGAAATATAAAGTGGTAATGACTTCGAATTTGCAGGGTCCTACTACTGATAATATAAAAATTATTCCAGCCGGCTATATATTACATTACTGATGGGTTTTATATTTTGTACCATCCTGTCTAAAACACGCCAAAACTTATTGCGAATGGTTTTAAGGACTCTCCTCTTAATAATAGTCGTATATAATATTTGTGTGTTGTGTGATTTCTTTAACTCATTCCTTTCACAAGACATCATCATTCCAGCTACTCCGTTTTAAAATTGTATATTAAATTAATAAAAGCATGACTTTGAAAAGTCTGTTGCGACTGATATACTGAACAAGTTAGTAGATGAAGTAATACTTCAAGTTTGTTATCCTTTCCGCCTGAACAAATATGTTAAACAGCTTGAAAAAGAAAAAGAGAAGCTACAATAAAAAAATAGGGTTAAGTAGCATTTTTGCCACGGAAGTACACACGTTGAAGCACTGAGTATCCGGAAGTTTTCTTGGGACCAGATTCATCCCGGAAGTTTATAAAACGCAGCATTTTTCACATAGAGCAACGGGTCCTTAACAGACGTTTGTCTTCATTTGAATAAGGCATGTGTTATTCGAATGAAAGCTTCCTCCTCAGCATAAAACTCATTCAATCGAATTTTTCCACAACGTTTTAGATTCAATCGAATATAAAAGTCGAGATTCAATCGAATCAGTTTTATTATCATTTGAATCATGGACTTTCTAAACCTTATTTTTCCCAACGGTTTACAAAGTGGGAAAAAACGGTTTAGAAAATCCATCATTCGAATGAATATAAAACACATTCGAATGAGTTTACTCTTTATAAACGGTTTAAAAAGCTTAAACTTCAAAATATTGTAACTTCTTCATTTCAACTCCAAATTTAAAAAATGACCCATCATTAGAAAACCCTTTGAGTCTACTTTCACATGGCATAAGTTTCACAATCATAGGATTTTTGTTTTGAGAGATATGATAAAAAAATATGTATCAGGAATACGTTTATTCTAGATATATTTCTCAATCCAGATATCGAATTGATTTGAAACTTATGCCATTTGAAACTAGACTCAAAGGGCTTTCCAATGATAGGTCATTGGTCAATTTTGAAGCTGAAATTAAGAGGTTACAGTATTTTGAAGTTTAAGCTTTCTAAACCGTTTATAAAGAGTAAACTCATTCGAATGTGTTTTATATTCATTCGAACGAGACTTTTTAAACCATTTATTTCCCCAACGGTGTAAAAAGTGGACTTTCTACATCTTTGGGGAAAAATACAGTTTGAAAAGTGGGAAAAATCGGTTTAAAAAGTCTCATTCGAATGAATATAAAACACATTCGAATGAGTTTATTCTTTATAAACGGTTTAGAAAGCTTAAATTTCAAAATACTGTAGCTTCTTCATTTCAGCTTCAAATTTGACTAATAACCTATCATTAGAAAGCCCATTGAATCTAGTTTCAAATGGAATAAGTTTCAAATCAATTAGATATCCGGAATGAGAGATATGAGCAAATAACGGAACATATATCTGGAATAAACGTATTCCTTATACATGTTTGGTTTTTTTATCTTATCTTTCAAACCAAAAATCCTATTATTTTGAAACTTATTCCATTTGAAATTAAACTCAAAGATCTTTCCAATGATAGGTTATTTATCAGATTTAGAGTTGAAATGAAAAGGTTACAACATTTTAAAATTTAAACTTTCTAAACCGTTTATAAAGAGTAAACACATTGAATATGTTTTATATTCATTTGAATGAGACTTTCTAAACCATTTTTCCCACTTTCTAAATCATATTTTTCTCCAAAGGTGTAGACAGTCCCATTTCTACACCGTTGGGGGAGAAAATGGTTTAAAAAGTCTCATTCGAATGAATATAAAACTCATTTGAATGAGTTTACTCTTTATAAATGGTTTAGAAAGCTTAAACTTCAATATGATGTAACTTCTTCATTTCAGCTCCAAATTTGACAAATGACATATCACTACAAACCTCTTTGAGTCTACTTTAAAATGGAATAATTTTCAAATAAATTGGATATCTGAATTGAGAGATATGAGCAAAAAATGAACATATATCTGGAATAAATGTATTCCTGATACATGTTTGTTTTTTTATCGTATCTCTCAAAATAAAAATCCTATGATTATGAAACTTGTGCCATTTGAAAGTAGACTCAAAGGGGTTTCCAATGATAGGTCATTTGTCAAATTTAGAGCTAAAATAAAGAAGTTACAATATTTTGAAGTTTAAACTTTCTAAACCGTTTATAAAGAGTAAACTCATTCGAATGTGTTTTATATTCCTTCGAATGAGACTTTCTAAACCGTTTTCTCCCCCAACGGTGTAGAAATGGTACTTTCTACACCTTTGGATGAAGACAAACGTCCGTTAAGAATCCGTTGCTCCAGGTGAAAAATGCTACGTTTTGTAAACTTCCTAGTTGAATCTGGTCATAAGAAAAGGTTCAGATACTTAGTGCTCCAACGTATATACTCCATGGCAAAAATTCTACTTAACCCTCAAAAATACAAGATGTTCAAGATCGTACTAAAGATGCTAAGAAGAAAACACACAAGATTGTTAGTAAAGTTGAGGAGTAGTTGGATGAAGCAGTCATTCTGATGGAAAAGTGTTGGACTTCCGGTAACACCTTAGTTTGTAACATTAACATACTCAGCCAAAGCATTTAGAATCACTTTAGTTGGTTATAAGTTGTGAAAATTAGAGTTTCAAAATTTTTACTTTCGAATTACTATTCATAGTACCCTAAAAATGGTCCAAACTTTGAAAAATTATAATTAATTGTAGAAAAATTAAAATTGAGTGATTTCAAGTTTCATGGGAAGATGCTTAGATAAAAATATGAGAAAAAATAAGTTAGAGACAGTTTCACAATAAAATCATGTCTAGTTTTAATTTAAAAAGTTAATGTTCATTCATTCATTTTCCGTTTTTCAGTATTTTTATCTAAATTTAGGGCATATCTCTTGGTACGATTATCGGATTCGGATGAATTACCACTCATATTAAAGGGAAAAATCAAATCTGTTTGATGGTAAAATATCACGTCCTAACTCATTCGATTGCTTCAAAACATATATGTCAACTTTGTGTCTATTTTTGTTAACCTTTGTCCCCTTTAGATTATAACTTGATCCAATTGACTATTTGAGATATCTCCAAGAAATGTAAAGTAAATCATTAAATATTTGAGATATACTGATTAACTTGATCCAAGAAATGCTAATCGGTAAAGTTAATCATGTTAATGAAGAGAAAGCTTGAAAATTTGAGATATCTCCAAGAAATGTATTGCAGATAAAGAATGTGTTTCAATTAGTTCTTACTAAAACCATCATGGAAATTTAGCACACGCAGCTGGATAGCAGTGTAATGTAAGAAAGGCAAAAAGAATCACAAGCAAGAAAAGAACAAAAAAAATAGAAAAAAATAATCTTCACTATCACCTTTCCTTCTTTTTGAACATCCTTTCGTAATTACTCAAGGAAGCTTAGAAATTGCTGCATCGTCCTGAATGAGCAGCTGAAAAAGCCGTGCCAATTCATTAAAAAAAACTAAATGCGCCACAGGAAAATAGGGAACACCAGGAAGTCTAAAGTTCACGACGTTGCACTTGAAGTACAAAAATTGATTAAAAAAAGCATTGATAGACGTGGCGGACCACTGAAATGTGGTTGATTCTGACATTGTTGAAAGAGGCCAAACAGAAGAGGCAGGAATTCTGGGATGCATTTTTTTCTCCGGAAGAACCAGACGAAGTATTTCAGATCACTCAGAGTACTACAGACTTTAAAAGAAGAGAAGAGGGAGAGAAGCATAAGGTCCTGAGATTATTCACCATTTCGATATAAGATAGTGAAAGAGAAGAGAAGAGTGAAAAGCATAGATTTGATGAGGGCTTACTCTTTGCCAAGCATTAGACCGCGTTTGGTTCAATGAAAATCAGTGGATGGAATAGGAAAATCAAGATTTTTCAGACTTTAAAGAAAATTAGAGGGAGAGAAGCATAAGATCATGAGATCATTCATCATTTTGATATAAGATAGTGTGTCTGTTTGGGAACGTAGTAGATAAGTACTTTTACGCAAGCCGAGATAAATATGTGAGGAGATTATCTCGTTTTACGGAAAACATTGTTGAACGTGCTTTTGGGGAGTAAATGAGCTTTTCCAAACAAGCCCAGTGAAAGAGAAGAGAAGAGTGAAAAGCATAGATTTGAAAAGGGCTTATTCTTTGCAAAGCATTAGTCTGAAGATGAAACCCAAAAGCACTGTACAGATGAAATTTGGAAAGCCACGAACAATGACGGAGCCACTGAAAAGGTGAAGATTCAGAGAGGTGAGAGCCAATTCAAAATAGCATCGTTTTTGGGGAATAACGGTGTCGTTCCACCATAGTACGCGAACTCGGACCGACTCGGTGACTCGGCCGGAAAATCGGTCCGAGTCACCTATTAACCCCGAGTCATGGTTGACTCAGCAACTCAGCCATGACTCGAGGTGACCCAGTCATGACTCGGTAGACCCGCCATGTCAGGCGAGTTGATCGAGTTATGTTTTTTTAAGGATATAGCGACGAAACAGCACCAACAAAGGAGCATAGAGGAACGGGCGAAGCTTTGTGTCAGTGTTTCTCTGTGTGGTTGTTGTTGGTGAACGCTCCTTTTGGTGTCTTCTCCGGTTGCTCCTCCACGCTTCTCCTTTCTCTGTCTCTGTTGGGTGGTAGCATGGGTGGCTTTGTTTCGGCTTTCTCCATTAGGATTCTCGCCGTTCTCCTCCGTCGACTATGACACTGCTTCTCTCCGCATCGCTACCTCTGTTTCTCTCTCACGTCACTGCCTCTGTTTCTCTCCTCTTCGCTGGTTGGGTAGGCAGAAGGCATTATTGGATACAATGCGTTATGTATGTAGTAGTGGGATGAGGGACTATTGGATATGATACAAGTTTATGTGTGTCAGTATGTTGGGGAGAGTGTAAGACGCTGAGAAGACACTTGAGTGGCTCTAGGAGGAGTGGGTGATTATTACTATTAGTCTATGTGTGTCACTATGTAGGAGTTGAGACCGAGAAGTAATGGGATTTGGTTGGGACTTGGAGTTGGAGGGATGGAGTTTTTTTTTAATTAAAAAATTAGAGTAAAGATGTGATAATGTTTATTTTTTATTTTTTTATTTTTTACCGATCTGACTCCGGTTTGACTCCGGTTTGACCCATTAACCCTTAACCCACTGCCTTATTTGGTTCAGTCACCGGTCTGGTTTCCTGTACCTTGCGTTCCACCGAGCAAACCCCCTAGAACATTTTTTTTTCTTGGTATAAATTAACATTTCGGTCCTTATAATTGAGGGGGAAGACACAAAAGTATCCAAAAACTTTGAGAATCTCAATTCAAGGCCCTCAAAATGGCCTAATCACTATGGATTCCTCCTAGAGAATGATCTTAGATTAAATTTTTTCAGGAAATTACTTAAATGCCCTCACTAAAGGACTTTTCAAGAGATAATTTTGGTAAACGTGTGAGCAAATTAGGTATAAATAATATCTATAATTCAACTTGAAGGGAAATATGAAAATATATGTAATTTTTATAGTAAATATCTTTTCTAATTATATATTTATGATTCGAAGAGATATTTTTTGTTAACAGCATTATAAATAAAGAATTAAAAAGATAATTTATAAAATTAAGAGATCAAAATAAAATCTTATATAAAATCAAAGAATTAAAAAGTGTCATGTTACCTTTTTTCCTAATCTTTTATTCTAGCACATTTGAGATCAATAAATAGTCATGAACTAAACACATTTGCCATAGATTACATGAAATTTTAGGTGAGTTTCACTACTTACAACTTAATTTGATTTCATATATATTTCATTTATGTATTAATGGATTCCCTATAATTATTCTTCCTCTTCCAAAGTCTTGCATCTTTGATATTTAGGGCTTGTTTGCATCCTCTTCCTGAAACCTAGATTTGGTTTCAAACCCTAGGTTTTGTCCAAGCACAAAATTTTTTCAGAAAAGCTATTTTAATTACAAAACCTCGGCTTGAAACCTAGGTTTTGAAACCTAGATTTTCTCTTTCATACTCTTTCCTTTTTCCTACTTTTTTCCTTCTTTCTCTTTCATCTTTTCTACTTTTTTCCTTATTTCTCTTTCATCTTTCATACTTTTTCTTTCCTCT